>JAUEKU010000008.1:2343378-2353521 GCA_032274805.1 Gypsophila paniculata
GGGATCTTGTTTTATTCGTATTCGTAAGTCCAATAAGAATATCAAATTTTTATAATTTTTTATCATGCGTAGCTAAAAATATTCGTGTTGCAAAACGCGGCTCGACAAATGTGAAAAAGTAAATGTTACCATTTGTTTGGATGAGAGGGAGTAAAATTTATATCGTTAAATTTTAAAAATATATCTACGAGAATATACATCATATATTTTGAAAGATATTGATTGGAGGAATACGTGTTTCAAAATATCTGATATATGTACTAAAAAACACTCGGTATATTGAGACATTCTTTTATTGAGAGAAGGTCAGGGTGTGAGAATAACTCCATATCTTTATATATTCTTTTTAAACTAAATTCTTTTAAATCTATCTTCCGTTTGAGAGGTAGGAAATGCATAAATGTCTTCCCTATCAAATTGTTTATCCTATTCAAGTAGAAAGAATGGTGTTTATTGTCTTTTGAGCCGTATCCAAAGACACATTTGGTTGTAATCCACCAAGTATGAGTGTATGACAAGTGGAAAATATGTTATGACAAATATCATTGCCTTCGTAATTTACTTTGTATTTTTTGAAACGCAAATTTTTACTCATGTTACAGATTTGAAATAAATTATGTCAAAAGAACAATATAAATTTTGTTAAAAGCGACAAACATTTAAATACTCCGTAGTACATAATAGATAAAATTAAATCCACTATCTAACATACTTGAGTTTTTTTCACAAAGTCTTGGGGAGTGTATGATAATACTATAACGTTCACTTTCACGAGAGGACATGTTTGGTGAAGATAAAAACACACCTAGAATTATGTGCTAGAAACATTATCCCATGGAATTAGGTATTTCCTTAATTAACGTGGTCATATTCTGATGTTCAAGATTAGTTAAAAAGTAAGGTAGACCTTTGCATGTGGAGGTTGACAAATAGAGGAGGCTTTTCCATGGAGTAGTTGATTCACAAAGGTGTTTTTAAGATATACTAATAATAATGATGACATCCTTTTCCGAAAAGTTATTATGCAAGGCAACTAATACTTCTATAAACAAATCCTTTAATCTTATCTGGAATTCCATTTTGGATGTCTTATGAGTTAAAAATGTCATTAATCTCGTGTAATAATCAAATAGGAGACCATATCCCACATGACCTGTTTTCTGGACAATGTTGACCATTGTCCATGACACCCTCGATTAATTATATAACTACCCATTTTTTTGGGAAATGTTATTTGGCTATGAACATCTTTTCTTTAAATTTGAAGTTAAAACTTTTGCCATGTAATTTTCATTTTCAATTGAGTTAAAGATTTACACTAATTCTTGTATGAGATTCTGACACTAATTTATTGTAAAACATTAAGACCAGTTCATTCATAACCATTTATATGATTTTGGTATCTTAACTAGCGATAATTGCGACCCTGTATTTTCATAACCAATTTCATAATGTTTGTATTCATTTTATTGATGATAGTAATTACTTTTATCAAGTAACCATTTTCGTACTTTTATCTATGTTCTTTGTGTTTTTTTTGTCCCTCGTAAATCCTAAATTGTACTAATGATTTCACAATAAGGTATTGTGATACAATCTCACCCGAGACTTACTCAAAGGTTTATTGTTTTATGATTTTTTTTTTTCCGGATTGTGTTGAAACATAACAATATGACATAGTATATAGTTTTGTTGCTAAATAGCATAGGAGTAAGAAAACGTTTTATGTTCGACGTGTCATCGATTTTAATTGCAGTTGAATCCACATAGGATGAAGGAAAGCGTAAAATAAATGGATGAAAAGTGGTTGGGGAGCATTTGAAGTATGATTACATTCAATATTGTGCATTTTAATCATAGTTAGGTGATAGAATAAGAAATTTAGTAGGAGTAAGAAATATGAGTGAAAATGCTTGGATGGATTCGTAAATTATGGTGAGGTAAATGGATTCAATAAGCAATGAAGTTTCTACTCCTTGGTAATACTATCACATGCAAATTCCAATCCCAGAGACTTAATAAATACTAATAGGTGAAGCATTTACATATACTCGCTACAAAAACAATTCACTAGCAAGTCTTCCACCTCTCACTTACTCACTCTCTCTCTCTCATCTTCTTGTATGGTTGGTTATCCATCCACTTTTGTAAGTTTGTACTTGTAAACAGAACCCAAGAAGCAGCACGCTCATTTTGTCCAATCTCCAACCTCTTTGTTCTCATCCTCTCATCCCCCCCAAAAAAAAAGAAGCTTTGCTTTCAAGACGGGGAACTCTGTGTGTTTGTTTCTTGTATTGTCCTCAGTGGACTAGTACTTCACTCCACATGCTAAACTGTTGTTTCTTCTGTATCTCTGTGTGTCATCAATGGCTGCTGCTGCTGCTGCTGCTGCTGCTGCATTGAACATGAATGAAAATGGTGGGACTGTTGTTGACAGGCAAGAAATACAGGCAGCGATTGCGAAAGCAGTGGAGCTCAGAGCACTTCATGCTGCATTAATGCAACCAAATACTCCTGCTCCTGCTCATCTTAATTTCCCGTCTTCTCCTCCACTGTCTCTGCCTACTTCTCACCTCTCTTCCCATGATTACCCCGTTTTTACTCCTGTAAGTCTCTTCTTTCTATCTACTCCCTAACACATTTTGTTAGACACACCTGCATAATTCCTCAAGGGGTTCTATCCTTCATGGTATCAGAACCAACACGGTCTAATCAACGTTGACAAATGTTGAACCCAGGCTATCTACTTTATTCACCCAACATTGTAGTGTTCTTATCATCATCTATGTTAAACAAGCTGTGGCCCAAACAATTTGTTTTTTCACAGATTGTATTTTAACATAATTTAATATGGACTATGGGTACTTCCTTAGAAATACGGAGTACTTTCGTATATGTCTCTTATCAACAGCCACTTCAATGAAATCCTGCTGACTTGCCGGCTAACCTGTACGAACCTTTATTGTTACAATGAGTATTTCCTTATTGCATACTTGTAAAGGGTTTTGTGTGCCATACTAGACTTCTGTATAAGTAATTACCTTCAATTGATAGTTCCCTAATTTCTTACTCATTTTGGTAAGATTAGATTATTGATGCGTTTGCCTGTTTGTCCGAACCTATTTTATTCATTTTGGACAACATAACTGAAAATTCTTGCCAGTTGCTACCTATAATAATGAGAAATATTTACTTGAAATCAATAATTTCACCATACTAATGATTAGGTTGCTTAAAGTTGAAAACTTGCTTCATCTAAAGTACTTCCTCACTCAATGGAGTTTACTCATGTTCTTTGAGTGAATTTCAAGTCTCTAGCTAGGACTAAACTATAGTTTACACAGCACTACTTTGCATCGAATCATTTCCTTTTTTTATTCTTCTTTTTTGTTGTTGGATTGAGTACAAATGGAGCTAAACCTTTGCAATAATAACAGAGCTATGAAGATGAACCCTTACCAGGGTACTTCCATCTGCAAAGTGCAGGCCAAACGATATGTGAAAGTTGGGAGGATCAAAATGATGAAAGTCTCCGATTGTCAGATTACACAAGACCAAATGTATCATCTAGAAAGGGACTTCTAGCCGGATTGGCCAACATGAACAACCATATTTTCCCCGGTGATGACAGCAAATCAGTAGCTAGCTCGTGCACGAATTACATGTCATTCCTGCAAAATTCACCAGGGACTGAGTTATTCAAGTCAAGGATGAGAAACAGTTTAGGGGATTTTAAATCAGTTTCGTCTTGCAGTAACTGTAAACCCGCAGTTATTAGCACTGACAATGATATCAGGAGTGTCAAGCACTTTAACAATATCATCGTACCACTGACAGATTCTCATGCTGCTATGAATCCGTCTCAAACCAAGTCCCGTGGGATTAGATTCTCATGGCTATTTCCTCGGTTCAAAAGAAGGCAGAAAAATGATATCTGCTCACCAGTTAGAACTGAATCTGAAGATGTCTCGCAAGTGATCAAGGGTTTTAATACAGTACCAGTAGAAATGCTAAAGAAAGAACTGATTGAGGCAAATCAGAAGAGGGATGCTGCTCTGACAGAAGTTTCCGAGATGAGATCTTCCTTCGGGGAATTGAGAAAGAAGCTTGAAACTCTGGAGTCATACTGTGAGGAGCTAAAGAAGGCTTTGCGACAAACTGTGCACGTCAATAAAGGAAAGTTGCCGGGTGGCGAAAATGGGGACAGTTTGATGCCAGTTAGTGAGGGAGTCATGATTGAAGGGTTTTTGCAGATTGTTTCAGAAGCAAGGCTATCAGTGAAGCAGTTCTGCAAGACACTCTCTGAGCAGATTGATGAAACCGATGAGCAACTAACTGATAACTTGAACCTGCTATTAAAACCCTATAAACTTTCCTTAACATCAAGGTATTCAAAAGCGGTTCTTTATCACTTGGAAGCCATTATAAACCAAACACTGTATCAGGATTTTGAGAACTGCGTGTTTCAGAAAAATGGCATGCCAAAGTTTCTAGATCCTCAGCATAATCGACTAGCTCAGTTCCAGTCTTTTGCAGCATTGAGAAATCTAAGTTGGAATGAAGTGCTGAAAAAAGGTACAAAGTATTATAGTGAAGAGTTCAGCAAGTTTTGTGACCAGAAAATGAGCTCCATCATTATGACACTGAACTGGACTAGACCTTGGTCTGAATCATTGCTTCAGTCATTCTTTGTTGCAGCAAAATGCATATGGTTGGTGCATTTGCTCGCATTTTCTTTCTTTCCACCATTAACAATTCTAAGGGTTGAAGAGAATACAGTGTTTGATCCTGACTACATGGAAGATATATTCACTGACAAGCAGAAAATGCAGAATCGAAGCCGGGTTAAAGTGATGGTTATGCCTGGGTTTTATGTCCAGGATAAGATTCTTAGATGTAAGGTTCTGTGCAGGTATAAATCTGTAGCATAACAGTATTTGTAAAGGTGATAGTTGTCTCGTCACTCATGTACTTTGCTCATTGTTATCCTCTGCAAATTTGATTTATGAGATTAGAAAGGTAGGTTAGACGACAACATCTAGTTTTTCAAAGGCTCTTTTAGTTATTGACATCATGTAATGGGGTCGAGGGTTAGAAACCTTACCATGGAATTGATTGTAATTCAGAAAAAAATGACTTGACTCTGGCGACAATTACTTAACTTGGCTTTATAACCAAACTCAGAGATAAATTAGGCACAATTTTTTTTGGTAGCGCAACATTAAATTGCAATGGTCATTAGGTAGTATCTGCTGTAGTGTATGTAAACGACATTGGGCATAAAGACATATGTAGTGTGTATGTAGACAACATTGGGCATAAATACAATATATGTCTGATTAAGTTATAGCCAGCAATCATACTACATAGCACTGAACAGAGTCAAAGATACAGAACACTTCATTACTAAAATTTACTAGGTAAGTAGTACACAATCCAGTAGTTAATCTAAGAGCATTTAAAACTAAAATCTCAATAGATTGATCACCCGTTAACTAAATACGACTACTTGCTACTACATGACATAAATCAAAAGATTTCCCAGACTGTAACAACATTAATTCTTAGAGCATGCTGTCTGTTCTAGCAGGTAGCCTCCTGAAGAAGTTAACCGGAACTGAAGGCAGCCTGTAGCGGAACCTTGGGTGCCTCAGCCCATAGACACCGTATAACAGGGCCACGACTTTGAACGGAGTAACATACAGCACGATGGCTGCAACCAAACAGAATGTGACAAACAGTGCACTGGCTCTTGGATCTCGCCAGCTCAGCAACGAATGGAACCTCTCTCCCTGAGTCGCCAAATCTCCTACAACAGTCTGGATCCTTCCGGCTATGCTCCTCAGTCTGTCATACCTCATCCTAATGAGATCATTTCCTCTGGAGGTGGGGAAAGTGTCGAATTCCTCGTCCAGCTCATCTGGGTGCGCCACATCAGCATGTGAGAGTCGGGTGTCCATGTGGGGTGGGTGCCTAGGCCTCCACCGGTAGTGCCAAATCCCAATTAAAAACAAGTAAAGGAAGATTGTCGGCAAAATGAGCTCAGGGTATACAACAAGAATCATGAAGAGTATGTGAATTAGGACAGTTGTGATCGGGTTTTTCCAGTTGCAAATCTGATCAAGCCATCGTCCGACTGCAATCAAACCACTTAAGACATTCATGATCCTGAAGAAGTTTGCTTTGCTCCTCCTCATACTCCACATGTGAGAATCCACATCTAACATGTACTCAACGACCTCTTTCCTTAATGGAGGTTCTGCCCTACTTAATCTCATCGACACAATTTGAGTTGCCTGGTGTCGTAAGCTGTCAAGCTGTATGACCGACAAGGGGTGAATGTAATGCATTTTGGGCAGAAGTGGTTGTGAATACATATGCAGCATATTGATCCATGATGAGCAAGTGAACCTTACAGCTAACTGAACTTCTCCCATCTTCTTTACTCCTGAAGGGTGCAAGACTATGAGAGGATATGAATGTGTGTAAACTCGGTCAGCTTCGAGGGTAGAGAGCCTGACCCTAACTTTACCAATCCGTGAATCTCTCATGCCATTGTTTCCATGAAGATGACAGTTGTCGAAAACACCCACTGTGATGACTGTACACGGGTCGAAAACCTCCCATGTGTACTGTTCGTTCCATCTTGGGTTGAAGCTATCGATGATGGTTCTCGTTCGAACCCATTTTTGCCCATACTTAGCCACACAGTAAGCATCAGTCGTTCCTCGGCCATCTTTAGTTTTCATGGGCATCAACCCATGAGCACTCAGAACACCAAGCTCCAGAACTCCAATGCTTGGCTTCCACATTTGTTTGGCAGTTGGTCTCAAATCACTGCTGTAGTGGGTCGATTCATCCAAGACATGATATCCACCGTCCAAACATATCCTGAGATGGATCCTAGTTGCAAATTTGATTTCCTTCTTTTCCCCATCAACGATCATATGTTTTTCGAGATTATACCAACGCGTATTCACAGGCTTATGGTCCCACCTCCGCTGCAAATTATGTAAGGGAATCATACAGACACCCAGAGTGTCATCCTTTCCCGGGCCAACCCTGTCTTCAACACTTAACAACAAGGGTTCTTCAAATGGTTCAGCAGCCACAAACAGCAAGTCCTCATTCCAGATAGGATTCAAAGTCTTAGCTTGACAGGTTTTGGTCCGGAAACCCTGGTTACCAAGCATTGCCTTGACATAAACTTCAGGAAATCGGGTTTTATCATTGGGAACCAAATCTTGAACTTCAATGACATTAACCCTCACATACCAAAGCTTAGGCGAAAGGTAAACTTTGGACCGTATTTTACCCACAGCATCACCACTAACAGAAGCTGCGTCAGAATGCCAAGCCTCGGGAAAGGCCTCATCCGCTTGAGTCCCCATCCAAACTGCCAACATGAGTTCACCTTTCACCTTCATAGCCTTGTGATCCTCTAGCCTATACCACTGAGGGGCAAGAGGGCTGTCAGGTGGAACCCTGTTTGGGATCTCATTAAGGTCAAATATTAGTCTGCCCATGAAATCATCCTTGACAAGATCCTTGTCCTTGACAAAAATCTCCACAATCGAAGCTTGAATTCGCTCCTTAGAGAAAGCAAACACTTGATTCCACTCAGGTTTGGTGTTCTTCTCAAAGTGCCTAGTTGTTCCTTTGTAGTTCCCTAGTTTCACTTCTACATAAGGGTCACAACTACCTGTTACATCCTTAGTAGGTAGTTCTTTGGCCTTGACTACCCTGACATAAAGGTACTGCATTTGCTCAACAAGGTCATAGGTGGAGGACAGCTTGTGGTTGTGGCCTGCTACCCGTGCTGCCCCGGCTATGGCCGGAGAGGTCTCCTTTAGGGCAAATTCTCCCGGAGCAGAAGCCGCCTTCATTTTTCAGGCTAAATTTGGTTTTAATGGCGTAATGGTAAAAGGTGTTCTCTTAAGAAGCAGAACCACAGACCAGTTTAGTCAAAGAAAAGCCAACAAATGGTATCTAGTCCTGTGAAAAAGCCTTAAAAAAATGGCAAACGGTTTAAAAGGAGTAAAGAAGAAAGTTGATGAGAAAAAGAACACCAAAGAGAGAGAGAAGAGTTGGGAGTGAAGCAAGCAAACGCTCAAAATCTCAACACAGGAACAAGAAACAGACAGAGCGCCTAAAACACCTGCATTCAGGAAAACAACTCAAACTTTATTATAGTGGCTCAACATTAGGAGGAGCGTTGTTAACCAAAACAAACATCAGAAATTTAAGTGCAATAAGCATCTCATAATATATGTGTTCTCAGCAACCAAACAAACATCAGAAATTTAACCAAAACAACATTACTGGGTAGTGTAATACTCAACTCCTAGAGACACATTTCCAACTAAAAAGTACAGTAGTAGGGAAGGAATGAAGACATAGGTGAAAAATGACAAAAACATAAAAGAAACAGAATGTTGAAGCAGATCTACACATACTTGATAGACCCACCAAACATCAAAGAAAGGAAAGCAGAATAGAAATAATAAGAAAGATAAAGAGAGAGAATGCATTTACTAAATTGTGTTTGAAAACATGCATAAGAAAGATAAAAGAGAGAACAAACTCAAAACTAACATTTGAAGGTAGCAGTAGCACACAGAAATGAAGAAGCAGCAATGTTTGCTCACCTAACTAAACTAACACATTCTCTTCTGTAGACCAAACTCATTTATTTAGTCATGTCTGAGTGACTGAGTCTGAGTATCCCTCTACTTTTGAACTTGGACCTTCATTCTCCTACTACCAGTTTATTGTTTGTGTTTTGGCGCACCAACTTTCTTTAACTCAAATACCGAGACCAAAAACAATAAATAAATAAAATAAAAAAAGATGAAATACAATTTACAGACAACCGATTCGAAACAATAATACCCAAAATTAATAGACAAATTCTACGGTAAGCTTGTCTCAACGTATGAAACACACCCAAGAGTAATTATTTTATTCTTCAAAAGTAACCTATATTATTAAATTGAAAAATAACTCTATTATACTTCAAAAGTAATTATACCGTGTTTGAAAAGTAACTTAAACTCTAATCTTATACTCCGTATATGGTTTCACGAAACGTCAATATTGACTTAATTGATTATTATGGGTTGCATATTGAGCTTCATAATATAATCTTTATGGCGAAACTATTTTGAGTTATAAGACATTTTCCTTACGAGAAAAACACATTTTAATTCAAATGACTATATTCTATTTGAAAGTTCAACTAGTGGGTTTGATAATTAGATGGGAGAAAACAAATTAGAAATTAGGGGAGAGATATATATTCTTTTGATGACATAACACCATTAATTGTATTTCATACGGTGAAACAGTCTTACTGTAAAATTGCTCTTACTTATTAGCTCAAAAATAATTCTAATCTTGACCCTTCATTCTTTCCAAACAAATTCCCAACCCTTGAATTGGGTAATGAGAAAATGTAATGTAGAGAAAAAAAATGAAAAAACATATACATTAATTCTCCCCGTCAACCCTTCTAACTCTACCATTACTTACGCGTTTGGACGTACTATATACGAATATTCACAATTGGTGTTTTTCAATGCAACTTCTAACAGTTGCTTGGTTCAGTTGATCAGTCGTTATATTCGGTATTCACTTTGAAATGATTTTATGGTTTTCTTCAAATTAACTAATGCAATATTCTTTGGTCATTTTTGGTTCTTTTTTGTTTTTTTGTGTAAAAGGAGCCCTAAAAATAGTTTAATGTTGACAGAATTTGAACCCCAAATTATGAGTCCTGCCCCTCGTTACTTTACTAGTTGGGCTTATGTTATCAATAAGTAGATTATATCACCGGTAGTATTACCACTTGGATTATATTTTCTTGAGCTTTTTCGTACATTTGTTGAGCTATCTAGTACATTTGTTGAGTTTTTATGTAAAGTTTTTGAGTTGATTCACATAAATATTTGAGCTCAAATAATAACTTATAATTTAGCTCATAAAGTTTTAAAAACTCATATACATATACCTCCGGTGGTATAATAGTATTTGTGGTTATCTGCTCTTTGGTCATTTTGGTGTAATACATGAACAATGCACATGCATGTGTACGCTATCAACAATATCCATTTTTAACTATTGTTGAGTGTATTACTCCGTAAC
>JAUEKU010000008.1:2379342-2402054 GCA_032274805.1 Gypsophila paniculata
GTTTGGTTCTCACCTGATCTTTGTACCAAAACCAAAGATAAACAAATGATCGAAATGGATGAAGTATATCTTTTGTTTTTCTTTTCTAATATTTTTTGTGAGGTCTTTTATTTCGATTTTTCAAAGAAACTCGATATGAATATAATATCAACAATTGTCACATTGAAAATTGATATATAATGCTCCTTCCATTCCACTATTATGTTTCCATTTGTAAATGGCACGTGGAATAAGGAAGTGGATTGTGTGGATAAGATTGATGGAAAAATAAAAAGTAAACTCGCAAGTAGATTGTGTGGATGAAATTTGTTGAAAATTGAGAAAAATGGAAATGGAAAGAAAATAATAGAATGTCTATTTTAGAAAAGTGGAAACATCATAGTGTAATGAAGAGAGTACTAAATTTATCATTTTGAAGAAAATTTTTTTTTTATTTTTTCCCCATTGTAAACTTCTTAACATGCATCTATTGGGCACATGTTAAACAAATTGTTGAACGTTTAATAACCTTTGTTTTTTCGGAACTAAATTAGTTTGCGTGACTGAATAACAAGAGTTTGCACCTCTTACACAAATAGTGATGGATTCGATGTATGACCCTTTCGAATGAACTTTTACATTTAAAAAGATTATCTCAATTGTCCGTATGAATATCTACTTAAATTCGTACTTCTCGATATTGAACGTGTATGTGTGTGGTGGAAGTAGGGGGCGAGGGAGGATGTTGACGACAATAATATTGATTAACGAAAATAATAATGGAAGTAATTACCAAGGTCACAAAGTTTAGGGATGCATAATTCGAGGTGATTGGTGAAAAATATAATTTTGAGTCTAGTATTACATTTTATTTATCTTTTCAGCACCGACCTTTAACTTAGTTTATATAGTTTTTTATCATTTCACATATATGGCTTGTTAAAATCAGTGAGCACGACATAAAAACGAGAAATAATGATGCGACGGAAGTGGTGTAACATAAAATTAAAAGGAAAATTGGAAATGGTTCGCGATTACTGGGCGAGTGTGGATGAAGATCATTTGAGGTATGCATCACTTTGATAATTCTCAAGTTATACACGTGAATACCACGTTGATTATGTAAGAAAAATAATGAGACTAAAATTGTGTTTGACAAAATTAGTTGAAAAGGTAGCTTAAAAAAAAAAAGTAGCTGAAAACGAGAACCTGATAAGTTAGCTGATTATTATTATAGTGTTTGGTAAAACAAATTGAAAAAGTACTAATTGATATCGTGTAAAATGACGTAAAAGGACGATCTTATAATAGAATTACTCTAATAGATTATATAAGCGTAAAACAGTAAAACAATTTATTTCAACAACCTATTTTTTTTTTTTTTTCCAGTAACCCTTACCAAACACTTATAGAAAAAAAATAGCGAAAATTGTGGCTAAACTAGATAGCCGGTCAAATAAACTAGCCGAAACGACGCGCCAAACAAAGCCTAACATGTTGGTTCGAAGAGACGGCCCAATCATACTAATCATAGCTGGTAAATAAACTAACTAAAATAACGCGCCAAAGAGAGTCTAACATGTTTGGTTCGAAGAGACGGCCCAATCATACTAATATTAACCACACCGTTGGTCACTTATCTCTCCCCACACTTCCCCTCCACAATTTTTCCCCCTCATTCAAAACCCGACCGTTCATCCCACCTTCACAATTTCCCCCAAATTCATCTCCCAAAAAAATTAGGGTTTCTTCTCTCTCTTAACTCTTCACTCAAAAACACTCCAAAAATTCAATCGATTTCCTCAATTTTCACCCCTCTCTCACCTCAAATCCCCAAATTAATTCAATTCTTCGCTTCAATTTTAGGGTTTTTTTGTTTTTTTTTGATTAATTCGTTAAAAAAATGGAGTTTGGTGGGCCCCGCAAGAGAGGTCGTCAAGATGGCTCCTTCAATGGCAATGGCGGTCCTAAGAAATCTCGTTCAGGTCTTCATTCTCGTCTTCGTCTCGCTTTCGCTTTCGCTTTCGGTTTTATTATCTCTTGTCTGTTTTTATTTTTATTTTGTTCTGTTTATTGCAGGTATTTATATTTTGAGATTTGCTTTATTTTGCGGGTTTTAGAGCTTCTTTTGTAGCTTTATTCGCTGAAGTTTTGTTCGTATCGTTGATTTCGAGCTTATTTTGTTGTTAGTTTGGTTGATTTGTAGTTGAACTGTTTTTAGTTTAGGTTTATATTAGTCCATAATTCGCTTCGACTCTAGTTAAACGCCCTATTTGACCTTTTAAGATCGAAGTTTAATCGTAAAGTCGAGTAATTTTGAAGTGGCCATTAAGTGTAAATATTTGAAGAGTGAATTCATTTTGAAAAGCGTTTTAGACGGTGTAAAAGACGTTGAATTGCAGCTTTTAATATGTACTCCGTAATTGTGTAAGATAAGATTTGATATGTACAGTAGAAATCGTAACAAAGTTGATGTAAAATATTTATGTTTGCTATTAAACCGTGGACTTGAAGATCTCGTGAAGTCGAGTAATTTGAAGTGGCCAGTAACTGTAAAAGTTTGAAGAGGGAATACATTTTGAAAAGCATTGTAGACGGTGTAAAAGGCTTTGAATTGCAAGTTTTAATATGTAGTTGTATAAGATAAGGTTTGATATGTACAGTAGGAATCGTAAAAAAAAAGTTTGAAGGATCGATGTAAAATAACTGAAAATATTAAGAATTAATGCTCTTCCAACAGAATCGGAGTCGTTTCAACCTGGTGTAGGAAGCAAATCGAAG
Source organism: Gypsophila paniculata (assembly GCA_032274805.1). NCBI lineage: Eukaryota > Viridiplantae > Streptophyta > Magnoliopsida > Caryophyllales > Caryophyllaceae > Gypsophila > Gypsophila paniculata. Next base: position 2,382,103 of record JAUEKU010000008.1, read on the forward strand.
CCTTGCACAAAGTTTTTCAGGTTCAAATCTGTAACTTATACTTAAATTGAAAATTACACTACGTAAGTTAATTCAGCAAATATACATTGAATAATATGATTCAGATGATGGATAAACTTTTTATGCTATCGACTAATGATCTTGGCCTTCAAAATTGTGAGTTTTATACAGGTGTACTCCTTTTACGTCATCGTAAGATTCGTAACTACAGTTAACATCGAGAGACAACATGATCATTCATCATTTAAGTGGTTGACGTTTAAGTGCACTTCGAGAACATTATTTGATTTTTTGCAACAATAATCTGTAATCTCAAACTAATAAAATTGTGTAAGTTATTGGTACAGGTCATCCTCTTCAATTGAATCATATGTAACAGAAACGATACAGTTGATGGAAATGCTTTAATTCACTGGAGTACATACTGCTCTTCTTGAGATAAAAAAAGTGGCAACACTGAATTTTCCGCCGAGAAACTTATGAGATATTTATCTTCTACGCTATATTATCCACCCCAATGAATCTGCCGTTCCTGTAGTTGTCGAAATTTTATTGTTCTTCTATACACTGGCAAGGGGCAGGGAATTTATCTTAATTAACTTCATGATTTTATTAAGATATTCAATGCTGATGTTAACCATAAAAATTGCCTGCTTTTTATCGTGTTTAGTTTATGCACTCGTGATAATTATAAAGATAGTGTAGATCGTGGTTGGTTGTTTGTTCTAGATTGTGGTTTTAGATTGTGGCTATAGGTTTAAGCCATGAGGATGGCATATACTTTCAACATGTCTTTCTCTTACTATGGCTGTATTGAATGTTTTGATTTGTTTTGTTGTTCTTCCATATATGTGTTTCAGTCCAGCTTTCTCCTAGACTATATATTTTTCTCACACCCAACGCCCCAACTCCCAACCGTCTAATGCCTTCTCTCGTAGTCGCTTTGTTGAGGAGATTCATTAGACTTGTTTGTTTGATTGGTCCTTTCCTTATGGGTGGGAAGATGAACAAAATTTTATGTACTTTCTAGGATTATTACGAAGGCCTATCGCCTTTGGAGTAATTTTATTGAGATTATCAGATAAGCTTTTTGACTTTTCAGTTGATTGTTGTTTGGCTTTTTAGTGAAAGCTGCGCTAGTATATGGCATCAGGGTTGTAGGAGTTGGAGATAGATACACTGTCTTCTCATTTTAAATATACTTTCAACAAAATGTCTTTCTTTTACTCTAAGATATGAGTTCCGGAGGCTCCTATTGATTTCAGTTTTCAATCCCTTGATAGTCTGATTTTCTGATGGTGAGATTGGTAATTTACATCTGAAACACAACCTTTCATGCAGCACGTCAGGCTGTCCATTTGGAGAAGGATGTCACTTCTTGCACCATGTCCCGGGCGGATATAAGGCCGTGTCCCAGATGTTGAACCTTCCAGCACTCTCTCCTCAGGCAGGGAGGAACAATGCAGCTCCTCCTTTCTTTGACACTCCATTGGCACAGGCTGGCAAGTTGAAAATGTGCAGCAGGTATAACTCACCAGAGGGCTGCAAGTTCGGAGACAAGTGCCACTATGCTCATGGTGAATGGGAGCTTGGTAGACCTTCTATTGCTCCCCATGAAGATCCACGTGGCGCAAGACAAATGTCCGGCAGGATGGGACGAAGGATGGATCCTGCCCCACCTGGTCGTGGTGATTTTGGAGCCTCTGCGACCATCAAAATCACCATCGATGCTTCTCTTGTTGGATCAGTCATTGGGAAGAGTGGATCGAATACTAAGCAAATCAGTCGTGTCACTGGAGTGAAGCTTTCCGTTAGGGATCATGAGTCTGATCCGAACCTTAAGAATGTAGAACTCGAAGGTAGCTTTGATCAAATACAGCAGGCCAATTCTATGGTGAGGGAACTCATAGCAAATGTCAAGTCAGGTGGCGGTGGTAGAACTCATCAGAAACACCCGACAGCCCCTGGTGGCGGTAGTAATCTGAAGACGAAGCTTTGCGAGAGGTTCGCGAAAGGAAATTGCACGTTTGGAGATAAATGCTACTTTGCACATGGCACTGAAGAGCTGCGTACAAGTGCTGTGTAATGTGAAAGATGATCATGCTCACCTCTTTTCTGTGTTTTTCCTTGCTTTTTCATTTGGATAGGATGATGCAATATTTTTAGGAATGAGATGTTTTTTTAATGTTTTTTTTCTCATGGACAACATGTTCGAATCAGAAGTGTATTTCAGTAATGTTTTTCTCGGTCTGTTTGTTATTTGTCATTGTGGGATTATTAGCCCTGACTCGCCCTTATATGACTATCAGCCTATTTTGTGATTTCCTTGCCAGTGGGTTATGCATTACTAATACTCTGTACCCAGTGGTTGATGATTAGTACTGCGTATGAGTTTGCTGGTGTGGTCGTTGCTCACTCGTTTTTGAGCCTAGTTTTTAACGCAGCAATCTTGATGTTTTGAACTGTGCCATCGTGCAAACTCTAATAATGGCAACTTTTAATGGCCAAATCCAGTGGGATCATCGATTTGTTGCTTCTAGCTATCTGTCTCTCACATAATAGCAACGAAGAATAGAGTTTTGGATTGCGTGGTGCTCCAGTGTATGACTAGTCTTGTGGACGATTGTTGTCAGGCTAGAATCAATTCATTATCTCATTCGTTGGTTTAATGACGACAGGTTTTATGCTTAGCTAATCGTTCTTAGGGGTCGTAATGAGAATCATAAACAAAGCATATACGGAGTACTTCCATGACATGGAGAGTATACGATGAATAAAATAATGTTGGACAAATCGACAATCATGTCCTATATTAATCTAGTCATTCTTTTTGATTCCGCAAAAAATCTAGTCATTCTTTATCACCTCGTTACCCAATCGAGCGTGGGTCTCGAATCTTAGAATTCCAATTTTACCCTCCATCTCCCCTCAATATTACACCCACGTCCGCACCATACAAAAAGTAATTCACTCACCCCCATCAAGGGCAAAATCGTCAAATCAACCTCTAGAACGGCTACTTTTTTAATCACCCACAATTATCCTCGGTACCCCACGCATTTTTTTTTTACCTTTTTTGAAATTCGAATTTACCCCTCCTTCACAACCCCCCCTCAATTCAGCCATTATTTACAACCCTTGCCACTACTTGGTAACTCCATGCACCGTAAATACTCCCCAAAACACAAGGGTAAAATTGGAATTAAAAAAATAAGTGGGGTCTACCTGCTTAGTAAAATCCAAAATCAGCAATTTAACAGTAACATACACACATAAAGTAGTGTCTCCTCACTTGCTTGCTCCTGTGGTATTGTCTTCCTACTTTCTTTTCATTTTATTTACCGTCCTTTCGTTTATTGTCGATCTTTTAATTTAAAAGTAAAACAACACACAGAAAATACCGTCACCTCACTTGCTTGCTCCTTTAGTCCTCTGGTATTGTCTTCCTACTTTCTTTACATTTTCTTTAACGTGTTTTTATTTATTGTCGATCTTTTAATCTAAAAGTAAAAAACGGTTTTTAGTTGCCTTATGTAGTGTGCTTTCACTTGCTTGCTTGCTCCAGTGGTCTTGTCTTGCTCTACTTTCTCTTCATATCACTCCTTTTTTTTTTCTCTCCATTCATCTTTTTATGTTTTCTCCTTTTTCTCTCTCCTAGGGTTTCACTTTTTTTTTTACTACTCATTTTTACCGCTGTTTACCTGACGAACTACATCTACTACAACTACTGGTACTACTTTATTTTTACTTTCTGTGAATTACTTTCATTTTTTTTACTGTGTAGTTTGATTTATGTTTGTTTTTGTGTGTAATAATAGTAGTGTTGTTTTTGTTGGAGGTGTAGGTGAGCTGAGGTGAATTAACGATGTCGTCGTCTTCGACATCGAGAGGTGGAGGTGGTGGTGCTGGAGGTAGCTCCGATCAACCGCCTACGAGGCGGTTGATGCGGACTCAGACCGCTGGCAACCTCGGGGAGACTGCGTTTGATAGTGAGATTGTTCCGTCTTCGCTTGTCGAAATTGCTCCCATTCTTCGTGTTGCTAATGAAGTTGAAAAGCATAATCCTAGGGTTGCTTATTTATGTAATGCTTTTTCTTCCTTTTATTTTGTACTTGATTGATTGATTGCATGTTAGTTATTGTATTTAGAAATATACTTCGTAGCTTGGTAGATTTTATACTCGTTCTGTATAAAGAAAATGGTGCATTTACGCTTTGTTTCAAAATAGAAAGGTAAACAAATGATTGGAACATAGAAAATATTTTTTTTAGAGTTTTAGTTGTCATTTTTAGTAATTAAGCGCTGCGAAGTAGTTACCTAGCAAATTAGGATTTATTTTGGAAATTAACTTCACTCGTAATTATTGTTAGTGTGAGTATTACTATGTTAGCATTGTTCATAGTATTACTATGTGAGTGCTAGATGAGTTTTCACGGCTTCGTCTAAGCAAAAGATTGACATAGATTTTATGTGCTAAATTCATATTATTAACGGATTATTTACTATGCTCAAATATCAGGTTATATTATGTGTCATCGGGAACTGTGGTCACTATTGACTGTTAGTGTCTTCATGTTCTTTGTGATATCGCTTGCTGAGGCTCTCATGTTCAATATCTTTACTATAATGAGTTTTTCCTTGAATTCAAGATTTTTATCTTGGAATTTATGTGTAGGATGTTGCCAAGCGTGCGCGATTCTGGTGCCGCGCGGTCTTATCTTTGTTCTCACCCTTTTCCGTTTTATCCGCTGCTTATTTATTGATTTTTGGTAGATGAATGTGATTATATTTATAGCACTGACTTGTGGTTTGGCAGGTCGTTTCTATGCATTCGAGAAAGCGCATAAGCTGGATCCAACTTCCAGTGGTCGTGGTGTCCGGCAATTTAAAACTGCACTTCTGCAGAGGCTAGAAAAGGTAATACATTATTGCATGATGAACCATTTGAATATTTATGATGAAACCTGTTTTAGCATGCTAACTCTAAGGAGGATTACATACCTTTGGCCTTGATATTATACGATTGATGTGATTTGGCGATATCCATATGTAGCTTGTGGAGGTGAAAACTGAGTGCACTTTGTTTGGTAAAAAGCATCCGAATGCATGTTTTTTGCTTCTTTTATTAATGTTGTTTTCATCCAAAAATACAGCCCTTTCTGGTGCTGTAGCCTTTTTGTGATTAGGCATCTCTCTAACGAGTATTATACATTTGTTTCGGTGTACTATAATTATTTTTTTGAGGTCCTTAATACGTTCAGTATTTTGGGTTTTCTCCACTGCTGCAAGACTTGCAACTGTAATTGTGATAGTACACTCCATCGAGGTCTTTTCCCATGTATATGTGGGGGATTGTTGTAAGACTTGTGGGCTTCTCTACCTCACTTCTTTTGTTAGTCCGCTGCGGTGGACTCAGCACACTTGGACTTTGGTAGATATTGTTGAATGTGCTGTCATATATATGTGGCTATCTTACCGTCCTTATTATATTCCAACTTCTGACAATGCAGGAAAATGATCCAACATTAAAAGGAAGAGTTAAAAAAAGTGATTCACGTGAAATGCAAAGTTTTTATCAGCATTACTACAAGAAGTATATCCAGGCTTTGCAAAATGCGGCAGACAAGGCAGACCGGTGAGTAGCTTGTGGACGAATGCCAGTTTTGAGATATTTTTTTGGGACTCAACTTCTTTTTGATTTAAGATCTTTGCTATGGTTTCTGTATTCAGTGCTCAGCTCACGAAAGCATATCAAACTGCCAATGTCCTGTTTGAGGTGCTGAAGGCTGTCAACTTGACACAGTCTATAGAAGTTGACCGTGAGGTGAGATGAAATGATTTCTAGTGTTATCTCTCCAGTTAACTGTCCGGTCTACTTTGCTAATTGGTGTCAATCTTCTGTAGATTTTGGATACACACAATAAAGTAGCTGAGAAAACAGAAATTTATGTCCCGTACAATATTCTTCCTCTTGATCCTGACAGTGCGAATCAGGCAATTATGAGATTTCCGGAGGTTGGATCCAGTCCTTTCATCGTGCTTCAGATTTAATCGTACTTCATCACACTTTAATGCTTCTCTCTTTAGGCTGATTAACAGTAATTCTCTGTGCAGATCCAAGCTGCCATTGTTGCCCTTAGAAACACCAGAGGTCTCCCGTGGCCCAAGGACTACAAGAAAAAGCAAGATGAAGACGTCTTGGACTGGCTTCAAGCAATGTTTGGATTTCAGGTATTTGTTCTTTTGCATTGAACTCCTGATTCTCTATAATTGTCTATAAGCGTTTATTGTAGTCTCTTTCAGCTTCCAAGGATGTTGACTACTTTTCTGGTGATCTATCATGCAGAAAGATAATGTGGCGAATCAAAGAGAGCACCTTATTTTATTGCTCGCAAATGTTCATATTCGACAGTTTCCAAAGCCGGATCAGCAACCTAAGGTGATTACGCAACGTAGCTAAGAGATCAATTTTGGATTTTTCATTTGAAAACCTCTTGTGTAATTTGCCTTGGCTTGGTGCGCTCACTGTTAATTTGGCATCATTTACTTGCGTGCGAGTGTATATACTTAGTACCCTTGTAGTGGTTAGTTTGTGGCACTCAAATGTTTCCAGATAACATTTAACGCAATAATTTGTTGTCAGTTGGATGAACGTGCCTTGACTGAAGTGATGAAAAAGCTTTTCAAGAGCTATAAGAGATGGTGCAAGTACTTGGACCGCAAAAGCAGCCTTTGGTGAGTTTCTTTTAATTGAAGTAGCCTGCACACTCCTGGGTATGTTTAAGACCGAGTAATCCAATCCGTGTCAAATCTATTGTATTTGTTCTATATGGAAGTTCATGATTCATTTTATTCTTGTTACCTATGATCAATTCGTTATATTATTTATGTACATACTAGGCGTAATAATCATGTTAAAAGATTGCTTTAAAGAGATTGCAATTAAAATAATTCTAATAACTGTAGCTTAACTTATTATATTTATTATATGAAGTCACAAATTAATTGCTTTTAAAATGTTAAGCACGAAGATTATATTGAAAAGGATGGTACTTGTTTTGGCTTGATTTGTGTTTTTGTATGTGGAGTTTTGTGAGCTGGCTGTGTGTTACTATTGTTTGATGCCTTGAGTATGTTTGTAGTCTCTTTTTGGTAAAAGTGGGCAATGGTCTGTTTTTCTGCTTCTCATGAAATCACTGCTTCCTAACTGCAGGCTGCCAACAATACAGCAGGAAGTGCAGCAGCGTAAACTGTTATACATGGGGCTCTATCTTCTTATTTGGGGAGAAGCTGCAAATTTGAGATTCATGCCCGAGTGCTTGTGCTATATTTATCATCATGTACTCTTCTGAAGTATTCTATTTTGGGTTTTTTTACCCCTGAATGAATTGTCAGTGTTATGCACACATGCTCGTTACTGCTCTTTTTTTTTTTTTTTCCTTTGTTATGCTTTGTATTAATAATCTGGTTAGCAAATGAGTCGCCTACTGGGCATCTTACTTTGGAAACTGTTTTTTTATATGTGATCCTAATGTGTAGCTGTGCTAATGAATTTCTCCGATCTCGTTGCTTCTGTCTGTCGACTGAGTTCCATTTTTTTCCCCTGATGAAATCCGGAATGGAAACTAGCAAAATGAAAGCACTCTGATTTGTAGCTTCTAGAAATTTGTATGGACTACTTTCATATGATAGGTATTGGAACAAATGAGATCACGTCAAATGTGCAAAACATGCTTAGAGGAGCTTACTGCATTATGATTTGAAGTTACTATTAGTATAATTTATATTTCTTGTTAGTATGACTGATGCTAAATTTCATATTCGTCTTTTTGCTTGGCAATTAGTCAAGAATTTATGGTACTTGCATGTTTGTAAATTCATTTTATTTAATCACATACCATGCATGATGCTGATTGTGAAATTTGTCAATATTGTCTTTTTAGTGCCTGAAATGCCACTTGTAGTTGAGCTTTGCAAAACCACTGAATACCTCTCATGCTCTGTTATTTTTTTGATCCTTTATGTTTTGCAATGTCTTCTGTCTAATGCTTGTATTGTAGCGCACACAATGTTATGATTCCTCTAAACTTCATCATTTTTGCTGAGTCGGAACTGTACTATGGTCTTTTGTAGTTTTATGTCCGCAGTCTCGTCGTAGAGGACAAAATTTGGAAGTACAGTATAGCGTATATTAATACTTCTGTCACTGCTGCTGCTGCTGCTGTTGCTGTTGCTATTATTGACTTATTTCTTAATGTCATATTTCTCCTAGATGGCTTTTGAGCTATATGGTATGCTTGCTGGAAATGTGAGTCCCATGACGGGTGAGAATGTAAAACCAGCATATGGCGGCGAAGAAGAGGCCTTTTTAATAAAAGTCGTGACACCTATATATAAAGTTATAGCGAAGGTATTTTTTTAATTGGGAAGATTCTAATGTAACCCTCTAAACATGCAAACATTTGGCTCCTGACATTGTTGATACACAGGAAGCAGAAAGGAGCAAAAAAGGAAAGTCCAAGCATTCACAGTGGAGAAACTATGATGATTTGAATGAATATTTCTGGTAATTCATCTTGAAAATTGAGAGTACTTTTTTTATTTTTTTTTCCTTTCTTTTTTGCATAGCTCATATTCTACTTGCCTAGACCTACCTTTGGAGATCAACCAGTGCTCTAGTGTTGATCATGGCATGACTTGTATGTATGTATTTTGCGTTATCTACATCTAGTTGGTATCTCATATTATTGAGATTGCAGGTCGGTTGACTGCTTCCGTTTAGGCTGGCCAATGCGTGCTGATGCAGATTTCTTTTGTTTGCCTACAGAGGAGCCTTTGCAAGACCGAAATGGGGTACGATCAATATTTCTTATTTTGTTCGTTTTACATATTTTTTAGACTCTGTTACTAATCTTCTCAGGCATCGTCCAATTCATACTTTTAATTTGGAACTGCTATTTATGGCTCTCAGGACACTAATGTTAATACAAATCTGCTGGTGTAGCCATTGCTAGAAAATATTCTATCATGACTCATGAGTAAATATTTATTTGGTGATCTAGCTGATTTGCTTATTTGCATAACCTTCTTTGGTTACTATTTTTTTAGCACAGTCTAAATGGGTGATAGTAGTATCACAAACATATATTCGATTGTAATGACGGGATATCTCTGCCAACAACATGTGTTCGGTCAAAGTAGCTTTATATCTGTGATGGACCCATGTACTGGTGAGCAGTTGGATAATACAGTTTTTTGACTCTCATCAAACTGAATGATATGCGTGACACGCCCCACGGCATACCCTTATCTACTGTACAGTTGTATACTTGTATTTGTATCTGTACTACGAATTCTTCATTGTAATGTCCCCGATGATGTTGGGATCAAGTGCTCAGGGTCAGAGACTTCTATTGGACCTTTTTCTAGGTTAGACATTGCTGTTAGCTTTTTTTTACCCGCGGTAAAAAAAATTTCAGCAATGGTAGTGAATATACATCTAAGTGCTTCCTAGTAAAGGTGTTCTTTAGGACTCCATAATCACCAAATAATTTAGTTTAGGAAATAGGCGCTATAAATTCTGTTTCAAGTCTTTCAACACATAAAACAAGAATAAAAGTGGGGTTGTAGTAGAGAGATCCGGATGAAATCCAGTGTGTCCCCGAAGAAATCAGAAGTAAATTTATTTTCAACTAGAATGGGAGCTCATTTTCAGTGATAATTCTGCTCCTTGATTCGTGGTTGTTTGTGTTTGGTATAAGAATGAAGGACTGATGTGATGCTATTTTTTGTATGATCTTTATTTCAGTTCCAACGAGCTGATTGAGTTTTTTTAGAAGTGATACTTTGTATGCTCCCACGTGAATATCCTTATTGACTGCTGAATGTATCTGAGTGAAAATCTTGGCTTTATTTGATTATTCATAACTTCACATGTAATACTTTGATGGTTATCAGGAAGTAGTAACTGCTCGTCGTGATCGATGGGTTGGAAAAGTCAATTTTGTTGAGATACGGTCGTTTCTGCACATCTTTAGAAGCTTTGACAGGTTGTGGAGCTTTTTTATTCTAGCCTTGCAGGCAAGTATACCTTGCTATTTTCGTTTTTGAGCCTTTGGTTTTTATATTTTGCGCTGGTTTTTACCTGGAGACTTTCTTCGCTCTTCCTGGTTTTTCAGGCTATGATAATTCTTGCCTGGAATGGCTCAGGAGACCCCAGTGCGGTGTTTGAAATCAATGTTTTCAAACAAGTTTTAAGCATTTTTATAACAGCCTCGATACTAAAGCTTGTGCAAGGTAAATTGTGCAACACTTCTGCATGCTTGATATTTATTAAATCATGTTTTAAATGTTGAAGAAGCTCTAGGGGCTGCCTAGTGCCTAGTTGACCTTAGAAAATGTAAGAATTAGATTTGTAAAATGTTTTGATGTAATAAAGTTAATGAATGTCAATACTCTTAGTACTCTTTCTGACTTCGTGCTTGTTTCATCATAGCTATTATTATTGTTTTTTTGTCATTGTTGTTTGATTTTTTTTTCCCAAGTTGGTCGCCATTTAAATATTTCCTTTTCAACATATTTGCCGCTGATCTTGTGTTTCTGTAGTGTCTTGTTTCCCCTTTTTCCAGTTTATAATTTCCACCCATCGATTTTGCCATTCATGTTAACAGACTGAATCGTTTGGGGGCTGGGATTTGTTATTTGTCTAAGTTTGTTTTGTTTGGATGTCATGTCAGCTTAACTTGTAGCTCTGTTTTGCAGCTGTCCTTGATGTAGTTCTTGGCTGGAAAGCTAGACGCAGCATGTCATTTCATGTTAAGCTAAGATACATATTGAAGCTCGTCACTTCTGCTGCATGGGTGGTAGTCTTACCAGTGACATATGCTTATTCATGGGAGAATGCTCCTGGATTTGCTCATACTATTAAAAGTTGGTTTGGAAGCAATGCAAGCCAACCTTCCCTATTTTTCCTGGCTATTGTCATTTATCTATCACCAAATATGCTTTCTGCTGCGTTGTTTCTGTTTCCCTTCATTCGTCGTCTTCTTGAAAGGTCTGACTTCAAGGCTGTGATGCTGTTGATGTGGTGGTCTCAGGTATCCCAAGCTCTTATAAAGAATACCGGTGTTCATGTTTCTTACATAACCACTTTTAGTTGCGGTTATAAGTCTCCCAACATTTTACTGACCTCTTCTCTTCTTTTGTCATCTGTTCATTCTCTTTATCATAGCCTCGGCTCTATGTTGGCAGGGGAATGCATGAAAGTGCCTTTTCTCTCTTCAAGTAAGGAGTCAATGTTTTGTTAGTAATAAAATATTGTGACCGTATCATATATCTGCATTCTGATTTTCTGTGTTTCCTTAGGTACACATTGTTCTGGGTTTCACTTTTAGCTACGAAATTGGCATTTAGCTTCTATATTGAGGTGTGAATCCTGCCAATGCTCAGTTTACTCTTTTTACATTGGAGCCAAAAGTTATCATAATGCTGGCTGCTCTTGCCTCTCTTATTTTAGATGGGTGTTTTAGCCAAATAAATAATCCCTTCAACTGGGATGCCCTCTAAACAAATATATAAGACTTGCAACATGAGATAGGGTTACTGATGAATTCTATCAACAATTCCTGTCCTTTTATCTCTCTATTCCTTTTTTATGGTGTTTGTTTTTACTGCAGATTAAACCATTAGTAACCCCGACTAAAGAGATCATGTCAGTTCGAGTAGGGCATTTCAAATGGCATGAGTTTTTTCCTTATGGTAATATAAATTCTTGCGCCTTGATGTAAATGTGATGCAACTTATATTGAGAAGATGCTAATAGTTCTTCCATTTTTGCAGCCAAGAACAACATTGGTGCTGTGATTGCACTATGGGCTCCAATTATTCTTGTACGTTTGTGGATCTGTTTCTTTAAAGCCATTTTTCTTTGTTTGATTGTACTGTGAACATCCAGCACTGCTTAATATTGTTCTAACTGTTGTCAGGTCTATTTCATGGATACTCAAATTTGGTATGCTATATTCTCCACATTGTTTGGAGGTATTTATGGTGCATTCCGTCGTCTTGGAGAGGTTAACATCGAATCTCTACCATTTCTTGCTTCCTATCTATATAGGATGTGTTGGGCTCTTACCGGGTGAATATGTAGTGATTGGTTTATACTTTCTGTTATCGTTTGCTTGTAGATACGAACGTTGGGTATGTTAAGATCGCGGTTTCAGTCACTGCCTGGGGCATTCAATGCACGTCTCATTCCAGCAGAGAAAACAGAACACAAGAAGAAAGGACTGAAGGCTACTTTCTCTATGCGATTTCCAAATGTAAGAAAAAAGCGTGTTGTGTTTGAAATTAATTGCTTTAGTTGTTTGGTGAATATGAATATTGTGAGTTTCCATATTCTTTTCCTTAATGTTTCTGTAAACTAATTTTGCATGTTAATGGAATCAGGCCACTTATCTTTGTATCTTGGCTACTCTCATCACACTGAACTTGCTTGCTGTCAACACTGCTTTTCTTTTTCTATTTTTTTAGGCAGAACAGGGCAATTTTTACCTCACAATATTTCTGCGTTTGCAGTTCTCCTCAAATAAAGAGAAAGAAGCTGCTCGATTTGCTCAGTTATGGAACCAAATAATAACAAGTTTTAGAGAGGAAGATCTCATAAGCAATAGGTAATTGGGCCCATGTACATACTTTTTAGCAAGCGGTTATGTTGAGATTTATTGTGTTTTTAGTATTGGGCAGCACTCCCTAGATAACTGGTCTTTATAACTCAGAAAGTATGTCTGCTTGTTTACCATCAGGGAAATGGACTTGTTGCTTGTGCCATATTGGGCTGACAGTGACATAGACCTAATACAGTGGCCTCCATTTTTGCTTGCAAGCAAGGTTTGTGACTGCGTCATATTGAGCTACCTAGCTTGTTTGCTTCTGCCTTTTTATTTCTCGCGTGTCATTGCAGATTCCTATTGCGCTAGATATGGCAAAAGACAGCACTGGCAAGGACAAGGAGTTAACGAAGAGAATTTTTTCTGATCCCTATATGTCATGCGCTGTCCGAGAGTGTTATGCCTCTTTTAAAAGTATCATTAAGTTCATGGTTCAAGGGGTTCCTGAGAAAAAGTAAGTTCGTTAGATTTAGAGAAGTTAATGTCTTCACACACATACAGTTCAGCTTTCAATTTTTTAGTAACATCCATATTTTTGGATGATGTTCCACAGTGTTATAGACAAGATATTTGCTGAAGTAGAAGCACATTTACTGGCAGAAGATCTTGTTACTGATTACAAGATGAATAATCTTCCTAGTCTGTATCAGCATTTTGTTAAGTTGATGGAGCGCTTGGTATTTATCCATTTTAATCTTCTAATTTGATCATGTGCCTACAACTTCTGTGGTTTTTAGCATTCTGCTTCTGCCTAACTGGTTGTTTCTCTGGTGCAGTTAGAGAACAAACCCGAGGATCGAGATCAAGTTGTTATTTGCTTTCAGGACATGTTGGAGGCTGTGACTAGAGATATAATGGAAGACACAAGTGTGCTGGAGTCAGTTCATGGTGGTTCAACTCATGAGGGTATAGCATCGTTTGAGCAACATTCTCAATTATTTGCATCTTCAGGTGCAATAAAGTTTCCAATAGAACCAGCTACGGAAGCCTGGAAAGAAAAGGTTGGTTTTTGTTTTTGTAATAAGTAAAGTTACTCAATGATATATTGCACCATATCTCTGAAGCAATATTCGTTTGATAATGCAGATCAAAAGGTTGTATTTACTTCTTACTGTGAAGGAGTCTGCAATGGATGTGCCATCCAACTTAGATGCAAGGCGACGGCTGTCTTTCTTCTCAAATTCACTATTTATGGATATGCCACCTCCACCTAAAGTTCGGAACATGCTTTCTTTCTCGTAAGTATAACATGTTTAACTATTGCGGGGAAGAAGTCCTGTCATACGAGTGCATGACGTACTTATTGTGAATAGTTTCTTTTTGATAATGTCTGAAGTTACACCTAGACCTCTGTAGGTTTTTATAATTGGATGATCATTTCTGTTTTGTGCAATCTATGGTCATTTACTCTTTGTCAAATGACCACCATTGACTAGGGTGTTATCGGTCTAGTGATGAATTACTCATTCAAGTCGGAACTTTCCTAATTCAACATAGCCTGTTGGCTGATTTGTCTTTGTTTCATGGCTTATTTATACTCGTATGAATTTTTTTTTTTTTTTTTTTTTATTGTCTATGGGAAACACGATTCACGCATGTGATATTTAAATGTGTATCGTTTTGGAACTTATTAAATTATAATAGAACGTACTACACTATAGGGGATGCTGTTAAACCTTTGGTGGTTAAGGTAATCTTAATCACGGGATTTATCTGGATGGTTTGTTAATAGTTTCCTATTTTCGGCAATGATGTGGGCAGTGTTTTGACACCATATTATACGGAGGAGGTCCTCTTCTCGGTGGGCGATTTGGAAACTCAAAATGAAGATGGAGTATCCATCCTGTTTTACTTGCAAAAGATTTTTCCAGGTTTCTTGCAGTACTTGCTTTAAATAGTAAATATATGTAAAGTAGTTGTTTGTGCTTTCTTTGTGTCTACTGTTGAGATCATCATATGCGCCTGTCAACAATCTGCCACAGACGAATGGGACAACTTTTTGGAACGCTCCAATTGCAAGACCGAGGAAGAACTTAGAGACTCTGAAGAGCTGGAAGAAGAGCTAAGACTTTGGGCATCATATAGAGGCCAGACGCTGACACGTACAGGTACAAATTTTTCTTATGTTTTCGTCATGATCTTTTTTTGTGTACATCAATAATTGTTTTTGTTGTGATCAATTAACTTTAAAGCTTCTATTGTGTTTGATGGCTATCACAAATGGTAGTGAGGGGAATGATGTACTATCGGAAAGCTCTTGAGCTTCAAGCCTTCCTTGACATGGCCAATGACAAAGGTGCTGACTATCAACTAATTTCTTCGATGCTTGATATGTTGCTATGGAAGGTTACAAGGCCGTTGGATATTTTCAGTGCTGAAAGTTTTTTCTTTTTTGAATAGTTTTAATGGAAGGCTACAAGGCTCTTGAATTGAACACAGAGGAGAACTCACAGAGTGAAAGATCACTATGTCAAGCTGTTGCTGATATGAAGTTCTCGTATGTGGTATCTTGTCAGCAATACGGGATTGATAAAAGATCTGGTAATCCACGTGCCCAGGATATATTGAAGCTTATGACGACGTATGTGCATCTTCTCATCACTATCTTACCAGGGATGCCAACCAAATCCTCTTTAGTAATTCTAGTAATGCATTGTTTGAATTATTTTTCTTGTGGGTAACAGATACCCTTCACTACGTGTGGCCTATGTTGATGAGCTTGAAGAGCCAGTTAAAGATGGGTCTAGAAAGACGAATAAGGCGTATTATTCTTCTCTCGTGAAAGCAGCTTTGCCGAAGTCTAGTAACTCAAAAGAGCAAGGGCAAACTCTGGATCAGGTATGTTTAAACTGATAGGCTGTTCAAGTTATTTACATTTAACAGTTGTGTCCCATTCATTTGGAAACTTGGTTGTACATCTTGATCTTGACTTTAATCTTAAAACTATTAATAATTGATTTAACTAAGAAAAATTAGGTGTTGATGGTTAGGGTATCTACACTGTAGATGTCGTTACTATTTCATGCCAGCTTCCATTCTGTCATCCGCTTTATGTTTGCATGGCTTATCTGAGGAAGCTCATGTATGCTACAGTGCTACGTTTTAGGCCTAAAATCAATATAGACCAAGAAATTTGTCTCAAATGCCCACATGAGGCTGAACCTTGATGTGCAGGTCATCTATAGGATAAAGCTCCCTGGACAGCCTATCTTAGGTGAAGGGAAGCCTGAGAACCAGAATCATGCTATTATATTCACTCGTGGTGAAGGTTTGCAGACGATTGATATGAACCAGGTAAAAATATGGCTGTGATAACCTTTACCCATCTTGCTGTTAGTTCGGCGGTTTACTGAGCAATCACCTTCTTACTTATTAGGATAACTACATGGAAGAAGCTCTGAAGATGAGAAATCTTCTTCAAGAATTTTTGATAAAGCATGGTGGCGTTAGATTTCCTACAATTCTTGGGCTTAGAGAGCATATATTCACTGGAAGGTTAGCTTGTCGTCTTACTGGATTTCCCTTAGTCTAGATTATCTTGTGGTATTCTAAATTTCTAATCATGTAAATGTACTATTGTGGCTATGTTTGTTTGGTTGCAGTGTTTCATCTCTTGCGTGGTTCATGTCCAATCAGGAGACAAGTTTTGTGACCATTGGTCAGAGATTGCTGGCCAACCCATTGAAGTAAGTCTCATTGTTGATGCTGTCTAAAAGAACAGGCTTTTTCTGAGAGCTCATCTTTCTAATCACGGGGTTTTAAGATACTCGCAGCTTGAGGATATCACATTAGTTATTTAATTGTCTGTTATATGGCTATTACTCCTACCTAGTCAATTAGTAATATACGTATGATACTAGCCTGTAGCTGATGGCTTATCTTTTTCTCTTGAGACAGAGTTCGCTTTCACTATGGTCATCCAGATGTCTTTGATCGGCTATTTCATCTTACTAGAGGTGGTGTGAGTAAAGCTTCTAAAGTCATTAATTTGAGTGAGGATATATTTGCTGGTAAGATTTTTTATAGTTTCTGCTTATATTGATTTGTTACTCAGTAGTGGCATATTTGTTACCATCTTAAGGGCTTTTTAAATACAGGATTTAATTCCACCCTTCGTGGAGGTAACGTGACACACCATGAGTACATTCAAGTGGGGAAAGGAAGAGATGTGGGTCTTAACCAGATATCTATGTTTGAAGCAAAAATTGCTAATGGAAATGGTGAACAAACACTGAGCCGCGACATATACAGGCTTGGTCACCGTTTCGACTTCTTCCGGATGTCATCATGTTATTTCACCACGATTGGCTTCTACTTTAGCACTCTGGTAGTTACACAACTATGTCTTGACCACCTGTTTCTTAAATCATTCAGTAGCCCCTCCTAACCAAATCCTTTTTATTTGGCAGATTACTGTGCTTACTGTTTACATCTTTCTTTATGGGCGCCTCTATCTTGTTCTTAGTGGGCTTGAAGAAGCCTTGAATGGTCCGCGCCGATTGCGGAACAATAAGGCTCTTCAAGTGGCGCTGGCCTCTCAATCATTTGTTCAAATTGGGTTCTTGATGGCATTGCCTATGCTCATGGAGATTGGTCTTGAAAAAGGTTTTAGAACCGCTTTAAGTGAGTTTATATTGATGCAACTGCAATTGGCGCCTGTATTCTTCACTTTCTCTCTGGGAACCAAGACACACTACTATGGACGGACATTGCTACATGGAGGTGCAAAATATAGGTCTACGGGGCGAGGATTTGTTGTCTTTCATGCTAAGTTTGCTGACAATTATAGACTTTATTCTCGGAGCCATTTTGTGAAGGGAATTGAGCTTATGATTCTACTTATTGTTTATGAAATATTTGGCCAGACATACAGAAGTCCAGTTGCTTATATCTTTATAACAGTATCCATGTGGTTTATGGTGGGCACATGGTTGTTTGCGCCGTTTCTCTTCAATCCTTCTGGATTTGAGTGGCAGAAAATTGTCGACGATTGGACAGACTGGAATAAATGGATCAGCAACCAAGGAGGTATCGGTGTACCACCAGAGAAAAGTTGGGAATCCTGGTGGGAGGAGGAACAGGAGCATCTTCGCCATTCTGGTGTACGTGGCATCGTTGCTGAGATATTGCTGTCGTTACGGTTCTTTATATACCAATATGGGCTTGTTTATCACTTAAAAATGGCGAAAAAATTGCAGCAGAGCTTTCTGGTATGTCTTTGTGAAAGTGCTTCAAGATTACTCGAGTATCCCTGGTTATTCTCTTACTAATATTGTGACGGCACTTTTCAGGTCTATGGTTTATCGTGGTTGGTGATAGTGGTGGTATTATTTGTGATGAAAGTAAGTACTGAATTACTCGGTTTCTATGAGCTTATAAGAATGCTTCATTCTCTTACATGTTTTCTTTTCTTTCTTGGTGTGTGTAGACAATCTCCGTTGGACGCCGAAGGTTTAGTGCAGATCTGCAGTTGGTGTTTCGGCTTATCAAAGGCATGATTTTTCTGACATTTGTTGGCATCCTGATCTCGCTTGTTGCATTTACGGGTATGACGCTGAGGGACATCTTTGTTTGTATCCTTGCCTTCATGCCAACTGGTTGGGGCTTGCTTCTGGTAAGTTGTCTAATTTTATATAGCAAGTATTACAATTTTTTTTGGGACTTGCTTAAGCAAATATGAGCTTAGTCATCTGCAATTCTGCACTGACTGAGTAGTCTCGTATGGAAGGACATGGAGGGAAGAGGAGTAATGTAATTGGCCTTACTGGATGGATCAGAGGGAAAATGTCATTTTGTATTCCACACGACAAATTATACTCCGTAGTTTATTTGTGGATAATTGGGAAAGAAAATGTTGCCTCTTCCCCTCCCGTGGTTATACATTTGACTTGGCATTGCGTTCTTTGTTGAAAATAACAATGTTTTATATTTCCATTGCTTGAATGTTTGCAGATTGCACAGGCTCTGAAACCAGTGGTTCATAAAGCTGGGTTCTGGGGGTCAGTGAGGACGCTAGCACGTGGGTATGAGATAGTGATAGGGTTGCTGCTCTTCACCCCGGTGGCGTTCCTTGCTTGGTTCCCATTTGTCTCGGAATTCCAGACTCGGATGTTATTCAACCAAGCCTTCAGTAGAGGTCTTCAAATTTCTCGTATTCTTGGTGGCCATCGTAAAGATCGCTCTTCCCGTAACAAGGACTGATCCTCTTGAAAGGATCCATTGTTGTGGCACTAAATTAGTTGAAACTGTACTGTATTCTTCCCGAATCTGTTATTTATCTAGTGGCTAGTTGTTGTAATTGTCTAGGCAACGCTTTTTGTAATCAAATCGAAATTAGTTGGCAATTGATGTGCTTGTTTTTGAGAAGATGTTCACCTAAGACACTCTTTCCTGACCAGCGCTACTGTCGAACAATCATCGCATCACTGTCACTGCCAAACTGTCTAATGTCTTGCTCTCAAATGCGGTTTCTTGCCTAACGTTGTGTTGGTTTGGACTTTGGAACCTCATGGTCTCGCGGATACGGTCTCATTGGGAACAAATTGTTGCTGCAAATTAAGGGATATTGGCAGCAATCATGGCAATATATAGTTGTAATTTAATTATGTCTTAAAATAAACATGCTTATATCCTTTTTCACATTATTTCTCCCATTCTAAGGTTTAAGGGCTAAAATTTATACTCCCTCCATTTCATTCATAAAGCCACATAAGGGTTTGACACGGGTTTTAAGAAAGTGAAAAAAAGTGGAGAAAAGTGGGGATATAATGATATTTTTAAATAATATGTAAGTTGTGTCTTGTGTGTATGAAATTTTTTAAAAAAGTAGGATAATTTTGGTAATTTTCAATGAAAAAAGTAGATGAATTTGGAAATGGAGCTAAATGAGTGAAATTGTCAAGAAAATGAGGCTAAATGAATGAAATGAAGAGAAAATCTTTTATCGTGGATAAGTACTCCGTAGTAGACTATTAAAATAATTAGTTGACCATTCCTAAAATTATTTGTTATGGGAATAAAGTACACTGTAACAAAAATAAAAAGGGATTAGAGTATCATCAAACAGGAAACCTTTTGTGCAAAGAGACCGTTGTACACGTAAGAACGATACGACGAACTCATATGAGCATTCGCAGTCGATTCGTTGTCGGTAATAATCAGCGTCCGAGTGTGTTTCCTTAAGACTATGCACATGCAGAAAGTCATCTTTCAAGGGTCAGTTTTATTTAAGACATTTAATCACATTTTGGCATCTGACCTCCTTTGTGCTCACATGCAGAAGTC
>JAUEKU010000008.1:2402154-2412393 GCA_032274805.1 Gypsophila paniculata
CAAATTTATATAATTTTTTATAATGTGCAACTAAAGATATTAACGTTGCAAAACTCGCATTGACATGTGTGCCATGACATCATACACGAGTTGGATTTGAATGGAGGGAGTATATTATTTTGCATAATTGCTCTTGCCATCATCGTCGGTTTTACCTTTCCTGTGGACTTTATGTCGTGTTGTTTATGACTTTATGCTCTATGGCTGATCCTCTGAAGCTAATGCGTTAATTAGATACTATATAATTTGGTGGACCTTGCAGATGAGTGGATGAATTTTCTTGCTCGAATTGGCCGTGAAGACTATGTGCAGGAAGCTGAGCTTTTTGATAGTCATGATGTTGATGAGCTTCGATTGTGGGCATCATACCGTGGACAAACGTTAGCAAGAACTGGTAAGAGTATTATCCCAAAAGGAAATTTCTTTGATTAAGCTTATTCGTCCACCTTATGATCTTGCTATTTGAGTTCCATATTACAGCACTTCAGGCATGCATCAAACCATGAAAATAGCAATCTTTCTCGATACATGTATTGAAACGACAGTGGTTACTTATATGTTTAGAATCATTGTAGTAGGTAGATTTTACAAAATACTACTCCCTCATTTCACTCAATAAGCCCCACTTTCCTATTATGACAATTTCATTCAATTAGTCCCACTTTTAACAACTACTTTTTATCAAGAAAATAACCATTTTACCCCTATTTATATATTGATTTTACAATAAAATCTCACACAACTTTTTAAGTGGGCCATGTGCAGAAAGATCAAGATACCCTTACTTTTCTTAATAATTAGTGCCTAATCCCTATGAGGCTTTTTGAATGAAATGGAAGGAGTACAAACCAACCTTTGAATTCACATGCTTAACGTTGTATCCTTAATTTCCTATTCCCTAAGTGTTACTCCAGTCATCCCTCCTTTCCAGTTTTACTTTTGGTTGTGTCGTGAGGGGCTGGGGCTTGAGTATAGGATTCGGTATTGCTATAACAAGTTGTGTCTACTGTCTAGAATTCGAAACCTTTTTGTCTTTTGCGGCTCTCCTATCATATGGCACAAACCTGCAATGTGTTATATTGTGAAATGTGAATGCTTTCCGTGTGTGGATTTGTTTAATGCAGTGTTGCCTATTCACAAGTTCAATTGCCTGTAGCAATGCCATTGGTTTATTTGGTTGTCTAGATTACCTTTTCCATTGTAAACTTCAGTCTGACATGGACTTATATTCAGTTCGCGGGATGATGTACTACCGGAAAGCCCTTATGCTTCAGACTTACTTGGAGAAACTTGCTTCTGGAGGTGATTCTGCTGAAATTCGGTTCCATCTAAATTTAATACTGATAGTAGTTTTACTTATGTTTGTTTGTGAGATGAGCAATATATGTGTATTATAACCTTGCGAAATAGCAGATACGGAGGCAGCACTATCGGGCAATGATGTACCTAACATCGAAGGATTTGAGCTATCACCTGATGCTCGTGCACAGGCAGATCTTAAGTTTACATATGTAGTTACATGTCAAATATATGGAAAACAGAAGGAAGAGGGGAGGCCTCAAGCAGCAGACATTGCTTTGCTCATGCAAAGGTACTCAAGATATTCTATAAGGTTTAGTAGCGTCTTAGGGTTGTTTAATGGGATGGAGCCGTGGAGGTCGTATATTTGTTGCTGTAAAAACTAGGTTAATCACTTTACATGCTTGTTTAGTGATTATTTATTAGCTTGTCTATTTTATGTTTAGAAATGAAGGGCTTCGGGTAGCTTATATTGACATGGTGGAGACTTTGAAGGATGGAAAGGTGCAGACCGAGTACTACTCCAAACTTGTGAAAAGTGATATCAATGGGCAGGATAAGGTCAAACTCTACTCTCTCCTTTATATTCTGGTTTATTGTTGATCCACTGGTAAATTGCACGTTTCTCTTGTTTTTGATGGCATGAAAAGTGAAACATCATTATCTTACATTTGCCTCATGTTTTGACTTGTATAAGGTTAATATATGGTCTATTGTATTTTTATTGAATGGTTTATTGCTGGTTAACTATGAAATTTCTTATCCTCCAGAAATCTTGTGAACTCTTCCCTCCCCACGCGCTGTTTTTGGGTGTAAATAGGAGTGATTACTTTGTGTACATCAGTAACTGTTTCAATTTGGTTTGCTAGTAACTTTCCTGTGGTAGCTCAATTTTGCTCATCTCATGAGATTTTTCTCTCTCTGCTTTGCAAAACTTCTTTAATGTTAGATTCAATAATTATAAATATTTATGTCCAGGAAGTTTACTCTATTAAACTGCCTGGAAATCCTAAACTTGGTGAAGGAAAGCCTGAGAACCAAAATCATGCTATGATATTCACTCGGGGACATGCTATACAGACAATTGATATGAATCAGGTAATCAGCAATTTGGTTGTTTAAGGCTTACTTAAATTATCATCAACTTGTTCTCTCTCGAGATTTGACAATAGCTGAGGAAACTCCTGTCAAACACTTGAGATGTCTAAAACCTGTGATATTTTTTGAATCTTCATTTCTTTGTTTTCTCCGGCTTTCTTCGTTCATTTTGCACTACAATACTGTTACTTTACCAGGTCAAAAGAAATATTCTCACTAATTATCTTTTGGTTTTTATGTAATGTGATTGTCCTTATAACCTGTCTTCTGTCTGTATAATTCGTGAAGACTGGGTTGTTTGTTAGATGGATTCTTCTGGTTGGAGAATTTATTTAGTACCTGTTAAAACAAGAGCATATAAAAAGGCAAATATGTATGCTGCCTCATAACTAGGACAAAAGATATGGTACTAGTAGAAATGATGCTTATGACCAATTGCAATTCGACCCTCGTAATGATCTGGGAATATTGAGACGCAAGCAATTCAACACCTCTCCCCTCCTATACCTAGGACTGATAGATTTGCAATTTGACCAAAGGTTATTGTAGTAGTAGCTAATAAGAACGCTGAACAACAAAAACCAGTTTGCAAAAACTGCCTAAGTTTTTATTTGTTCAGATGCTTGTAATTTGTAGCCGACCTGATTGAGTGATTATTTCTGTGAGGACCAGCACATTTTAATTAGCTTACGTGTAATAAACATATATAATGATCACATATAAGTGATTATACTGCTAATGTTAACTACGATAGTCTTGCAGAGTGAAAAAGAGGCTTTTGTAGTCTAATTTCCTTGTAGTATTAGCTTTTTCCGATTATGTGGTCTCAATTTTGGTGGGCAATTAATCAAATGTTACACGTACTTGTGGGGCCATTTTCATTCCAAGTCAACATATGAAACCAGTATTTTTCAAGATTGGCAGTTCAGTATATTCCCATAAGATTAGAATCAATTTGATTGTTTGATCTTTCAGGATAATTACTTTGAAGAGGCACTTAAGGTGAGGAATCTTCTTGAAGAATTCAATAGTGATAATCATGGGATTCGTCCCCCAACTATACTTGGTGTTAGGGAACATGTATTCACAGGAAGGTAATGTCTCACTAATGCTTATAGTGCTTCAAACTTTGTAAATTCGTGCTTCATGAATGATTGATTTATGGTCGTCAATGCAGTGTTTCTTCATTAGCTTCATTCATGTCAAATCAAGAAGCAAGCTTTGTAACTCTTGGACAGCGAGTCCTTGCTAATCCTCTTAAGTATGTGTTTCCAAATTTCTATTTTAATTCATGTATGTATTTTCAATTTTGTATTTTAATACATGTATTTTATTGACCATACTGGTTACTATATTTACAGGGTGCGCATGCACTATGGTCACCCTGATATCTTTGATAGAGTTTTCCACATTACACGTGGTGGTATTAGTAAGGCCTCCCGTGTTATCAACATTAGTGAAGATATATTCGCAGGTTGGTTTCTTCAAACTGGAGTACATTATTTTACTATGTGGAATTAATCTTGTATGTATCTTTCCATAATTTTTCTTGTACTTGTTGGTTTAAGTGTTTAGTTTTTGGGTGTTGTCTTGATGATTTCAAATAGAATCAGGTTTGTCAAAAACTTTCATACTGGTCTTACAGATTTTTTTGGGTGCAGGTTTTAACTCTACGTTAAGGCAAGGAAATATCACACATCATGAGTACATTCAGGTTCAATCTGATTAATATTAATACCTATACTCTTAATACACAAAAGGTAAAGACTAATTACAATGAATAATAGGTTGGTAAAGGACGAGATGTGGGGCTCAATCAGATAGCTCTATTTGAGGGTAAAGTTGCTGGTGGAAATGGTGAACAAGTTCTTAGTAGAGACATTTACCGGCTTGGACAGCTTTTTGACTTTTTCAGAATGATGTCATTTTATTTCACGACTGTCGGATTTTACTTTTGTACAATGGTATGTTTATTTGTTTACGGAGCTTTAAAAATCGTGGCATTCCTTATACTTGCATGAGATGACGAAAATTGTTGTGATTCTAACTGCATGCAGAATTTGTTTACTTGTTTATTGACGCCCTAATAGCGTAGTCGCGTAGGCTCTTTACTAACAAAACACCCTTGAAATTAAATTATAAGACTCAGTGTAAAACCATCATTGAGTGCCAATTTGCAGTCAAGGAACTGCGTTTATTCATTTTGGCCGGCCTTGATTCTTGTTAGCATGATTGGACTTACCTGCCTAATGAATTGATATTGAGAAGGTTCATTACAGCAAAATAAATCGCTCAACAATGGATGGACTTGTAGCAGGAGCACATCTGTTAACATCTGTGGAATGTTTATAGTTTCTTGGAATCTGTTCTCCTGAGTTTTAAAGATTGATTTTTGTTTGCGAATATGCCTTGTCTTTCCATGCATTTTTGCCATCAGCGTCAAAGATAATTGTTCTTGTATTGTACTCTTAGCTAATAATACCATGATTGATGTTACTTGCAATATGCTTTGTGTTAGACTCAATGCTAATAAGGTGCTAAGGCCTAAAGTCCTATGATCTTGATTCTAAAAACCCTTTTTTTCCTTCTAATGCAGTTGACGGTGCTGACTGTGTATATTTTCCTTTATGGGAAGACATATCTGGTATGATCAGTATTCTCTAAATAGAAATATAATGTGTGCAAAGTTCCGTTTTTCTGACACTGATAGGAAACTTAAAGATGCCGTTCACTTATCAAATTTATCTTTCATTATTTTTCTCTTCTATCTGAGATGAGATGCTTGAAAAAATTGCACTTCTCGACATCATCAAGGTTTTCAGTTTTGAGACCCCACATGATAAGATTCTGTGTATTTTTTATTCAGCCCATAAATTTATTCCCTCTTTGAATGTTTAGGGGTCCTCTCTTTCTGTGAATCTATTTACCTCAAGCTGAACTTGCAAATTTTTGTTTCAGGCTTTGTCTGGTGTCGGAGAGACAATTCAACAGCGTGCTCACATATTGGAGAACACTGCATTGGGTGCAGCCCTAAATACCCAGTTTCTGATTCAGATAGGAGTTTTTACTGCAATCCCTATGATCCTTGGTTTCATCCTGGAACAAGGGTTTTTTAGGGTATGTCAGCAGAGCCAAATGTTATATTTTCACTAATTGTTTACACTAGCCAATTATTCTGCAAATAGAATTCATTCGTTTCATTTTTAAGATTTCTTTGCTGAATGTAATAGGAATCTACCTGGGCTGATGAGTACCATGAGTGATGGGTTAGGGGATATGTCTCTTGTCTATTTCTGGGTGATTTTGGTTGCGGCTATATAACTCTTTAAGATTTCCTTAAAACCCTGGATATGGGGAATGAGGAAAAGTCATTACTGAACATGCATATAGTTTGCATGTTGTTGTGTAATTGGCCATTACCAAGTCCATGAAGAAGTCCCAAGTGCTTGGAATTCGTCTTTTGTGAGGTGGTAGAGATAGGGGCTAATTTGGGGTGGTGCTTTTTTATGTGATCTGCGTTGCTCACTATACATTTAATTAAGTCCGTTCTGCTGTAATATTCTTATGATACTTTTCTTTGTATTATACTCCCTCCCTCCAAATCAACTGGCCCAGGGCCAATGTGAGAGGGATTTTGAATTCTATGGGGCGGTTGGATTTGAAGAGTGAGAGTACTTGTTATCCTTTTAGGTTTTGTGAAGACTGTAAATAGCTATTTTCAAAGTTCTCGTACTCCCAGTTTCTGTTAGTAAATTAACATGACCACCACCCTGGCTATATCCCTATGATAGTTGTCTGTAGCTGTATGATAATATGTATACTCCTTGAGTCCTTGTCTTGATTAAATGTTTTCTTTGTGATTGTCTGGAGCTATCTAGCTATATGCTAATAATCACAACGGTTTTGTTTCTTATAGAATTGTTGATCAGTTTGTATGTCCTTTTATCAGTTTTTGTGACTGTTTACTGTTGCTCCCTTTTTTTCCAATTCATTTTTGCAGGCCATTGTCACCTTTGTTACAATGCAGTTCCAACTGGCTTCTGTCTTTTTCACATTTTCTTTGGGAACGAGAACACATTACTTTGGTCGTACGATTCTCCATGGTGGCGCAAGGGTTTGTCATCTTTAACCCCCTAATTTACCATGATTATGGCTTTAAAAAAACCTCATAATTTCTTTGTTTTGTTGTCTCAGTACCAAGCAACTGGCCGAGGTTTTGTTGTCTGCCATATCAAGTTCAGTGAAAATTACAGGCTTTATTCACGGAGTCATTTTGTTAAAGGGTATGTTTGCACTTTGTGTCCTGTCCTTCCCTTGAAAGCATTTTGACACCAAAAACATACTAATATTATTCATTTGTCATGATGTAGGCTTGAGGTCGTGCTTTTATTGATCGTATTCCTTGCATATGGTTATAATGATGGTGGTACGATAGGCTATATTCTTCTCACCATCAGCAGTTGGTTTATGGCTCTTTCCTGGCTTTTTGCTCCCTATCTGTTCAATCCTTCTGGTTTTGAGTGGCAGAAGTAAGTGCGGTTCCTAGACTTGTCTTTGTTGGACTGACATTCATACTTTTACTGATTGATTACTAGATTTTAAATCAAGATTAATTGTAGAAGTTTTACTCATCTATTTCATTTCAATCATTTCTCTGTACAGAACTGTGGAGGACTTTAGGGATTGGACAAATTGGCTTCTTTATAGAGGTGGAATTGGAGTTAAGGGGGAGGAAAGCTGGGAAGCGTGGTGGGAAGAGGAACTGGTAATTACTAAATATCTTCTCAAATTTTCACCAGGCTAAATATGTTTCAAATTTTCTCGTTCTTGTCTGCATTTTTTGATATCTTGCCTTTTTATCCGTTTCAAAAAAGTTTGTCCGAAATCTTCAACTGCATTTCCTGTGCTAAAGCTGTGGGTATTGACAGGGGCATATCCGGACTCCGGGTGGAAGGATAGCAGAGACTATTTTAAGCCTAAGATTTTTTATATTCCAGTATGGCATTGTGTATAAGCTACATGTACAAGGATCAAATACGTCATTGGTGGTAAGAACTCTGCTCAACTTTCATCAGATATTTGCCTTTTCTTTTTCAACCTTTGTGAGTGGTAACACTCAAGCCGAAAGATATGTTTGTCTATAGAACTCTCTAGAAAATTATGATATATGAATATAAATAATTCTCTGGATTTTATATCGCGATTTAAATGAAGTTGTAGTTCGACCACTATGGCCTGTAATAACGTGTACAGGACACCTTCAGGGGTAAGTTGTAACTTGAATACTGGTATTCTCACCACCTGACGAAATTAACAGTCCTTTGATTCCTTTCCCTTCGCAAGAGATTGGAAGCAATTTAAAAGCTATACCTTGTATCGGAAGGATGATATGAAAATGTCAATGGGTGACTGCGTACTTCAAAATATAAGAAAAAAATGTTGGAATGAGCTAAGTGCGGTTGCTTTGCAGATTTATGGGTTCTCGTGGGCTGCTCTCGCTGTTCTTATTCTTCTTTTTAAGGTTTGGATCTTTCTTGTCTTTGTTTAATTTTGTTTTGTGAAGAACGTGAAGCATGCCCATGGTAATTCTTTTCGATGCAGGTTTTCACGTTCAGTCAGAAGGCATCAGTCAACTTTCAGCTGATTTTGCGTTTCGTCCAAGGTCTGACCTTCCTAATTGCTTTTGCTGGAATTGCCGTGGCGGTTGCAATGACGAGTTTGTCTTTGCCTGACATATTCGCTTGCATCTTAGCATTTATTCCCACTGGTTGGGCTATTCTTTCTGTAAGTGTCTTTCTTTCCTTATTCTTTGCTAACGGAACCCAATTACCCTTAGGAGTCCCTACCCCCAAAAAACAGATGAGAAACGAATACATACTACCAACCGGTAATTTATTTTTTATGCTCCTTGTTAACTTGCTTCAATACATTACCAGAAAATTATAATCTGATCCTCCTGTTATAACGGTTATTTGGGAATGAATATATTATTTCCCTGTCTATAATATATGTTAAAAAATTTGCAGATTGCAATAGCATGGAAGCCTTTCATGAAGTCACTAGGTCTGTGGAAGTCAGTCCGTTCACTTGCCCGTCTTTATGATGCTGGAATGGGAATGCTCGTGTTCATTCCAATAGCGTTCCTCTCCTGGTTTCCATTCATGTCCACATTCCAGACCAGACTTATGTTCAATCAAGCCTTCAGCCGAGGCTTGGAAATTTCACTTATCCTTGCTGGAAACAACGCCAATTCTGGACTTTGATTCTCAGACGGCCTTTTTACTTTTGTATATATTCTGATTTCCTCCCTCTTCGCCTGTTTTTCGCGTTAATTAGTCTAGAGCTTCATTGTTTTGTCCCAGTTTTAGGCTTTTAGCCTTCAGTATGATGAGGTAGTATTTTTGACAGATAGGTTTGTAAAAATATAATCCTATTTGCTGGAAAGATGAGTGGTACAGTTGGGGTTTCTCACTGCATGAACAAGTAGTTTGATTATCTGATTTTGATATGGACGCATTTCATTTGGGACCGAATCCACATGAGATCTGGAGAATATTGATCAGTGGAGGCCATTGGGAGTCTGGGCTATATTGTTGTGATCCATATTTATATGGGTTTTCATTTTCGAATGTTTACGACTTGCGTTGATCTTTTGACGAACTACACTCCACAATTGCACATTGCATGTTCAGAATTGGACGATTAATAAACAAAGTTTGAAGTCGACAAATGTAAGGTCGATTCTTCAATTTGATGTTCAATGTCGGGTTAGTTGTACGTTGAACATTAATTGTAAATCAGTGAGATTGTTATATAAATAAGAGATCGATAACTAACGATTAGCAAATGTTGCTTTTAGATACCCAACAATTCACTCTAGGTGCAAATCTAATTCTCCAACAAAGAATCAAAAATTCAACGAAGTTGTAGCTAGTGAATCTTATGGATCATAAAGCGTTTATTTTTGATTTTTATTTCTAACCGTACTTCATCGGCTCATTAGTCATGGACTCATGGCTTTGTTCTTACTTTATACCCAACATTTATTTTAATCAGGGACGGGACGAATATTTAAGTTGTGCCCTATCAACTATATTCCACCAACCTATTGTTATACTCGATGTAGTTTCTCTCTCTTCCTGATCAATAATTACGGTACAATATTCATAACTCACAAGAAAAAAAGCTCTTTCAAAAATTTCAAATACTTCACGTAAAATGTAGTCTTGTATACTTTTGTTAGATTTGTCTACATTAATAATATCAAAATTTTCAAATTTTTAATATTAAGCAACTTAAGTTATTAATAAAATTAAATGAGCATTGTCAACCCGTACTGCTCTACAAAGCAAACGTAAACTATTCATCGTTCCCGATGGGGTAATTTGTTTTTTTTTTTTGTGGCGATTTAATTTTAGTTAAATAATGACAATGGTTGTAATAAGGAGTTTAAAATTGTAGTTCAATTGTTTTACGGTTGAAAAACAAACAAAAAAAAAACATTTTTTTCTAACGTGCGTTTAATTTATACATTTTGAAATCATTAACGTGTGTCCATTAGACACACATTAGAAAACCTGAAGGAAAAAAAAATTAGGGGTAAAAAGAAAAGGCAACGTTGAAGGATAAAGAGAATGCACTCTCCATTCATCTCAATTCACCACAAAAGAGAATGACACAATCAATAAATAAATAAATAAAAATATAAAAATATTAATAATTCTGAGTTTTTTAAAGCAACGTCAGAGAGTCCAACAATTTTAGGATTCTTATTATTAATTTTTTTTTGTAAGTTTTAATATTAAATTGAGTAAAATCATAATTCCATTAGATTTATAAATT
>JAUEKU010000008.1:2496513-2518527 GCA_032274805.1 Gypsophila paniculata
ATGTGATGCATGTTAAGTAGTTATAGTAATTATTATGATAATATGAAGTAGAAAACAAAGAAATAAATTGAGTAGAAGACCATGTAAGTCCCATGGCATTCATGCCATTTTTCAATATATTTTTCGTTTTAATTTTTGTAAATTATGTTTTATGATTGGTATGATGTTAGATGATTTATTCATTAAGTTAGAAATTATAATTATGAAGTTATAAAAATGAAAATAGAAGAAAAACAACCTATTATTTTGCCCTAGCATGTCTTGGCCACTTTGGCAATTTTTGATTAATTTTTATCTTTAATTTTTATTGATTATATGTTGTTTATATGATGTATAAGATGATTAATATATTGCATGTTTAATTGTATGATTGTATGAATTTATGTGATTTTATATGAATTTATATGAATTAAATTGCTTATGAATGTTCATCCAAAGTTCATCCAAGTTCATATGAAAACTCATCCAAACTCATCCAAGTTCATCAGTAAAGATGAATTTTGATTCTTAAAAGTTTAAAAGTTTTTATCTTAAGTTGTTTTTATTTGATCATTAATTATAAAATAATTATTAAACATGAATTAATCAAACTTAGAAATTTTAAGACGATAATTTATTAACTCGAAATTTTTACTATTCATGACGGGTTTTTCGTAAAAATTTAATTTAGTTAGGTCGTTAAAGTTTAATTCACTAAATCATATTAACTAAATAAAAAGACGAGAATCGAAAAACGAAGAATTAAAATGGGTTAGAATGGAGCTTAGGTTATTACACGACTATTTGGTTTTATTTTTACCATTTATTTACTTTTCTTAATTTAATTAAATCACTTAGCATAATTCGAGTGACATTGCTTTAAATTAATTTAATGTTCCGGGCCTTTATTCCCGAGACATTGTTCTTGATATGATTATCACTTAAATTCTCACTTAATAAGTTCAAATATTAGACAATAAGGTAAACCGTAAACATGAATGGTAGAACTTAAAATCCTTCTTCGATTTACTAATAGCATAGATCTTATACTTCATAGTACTACCTCCGTTCCCGTCATTTGTTTACCTTTGGTTTGACACAAAGATCAAGGAGGGAGATGATGACCAATTAAACAAATGAACGATATATCCAAAATTGAATAGGTAAACAAATGACTGAAACAGGGGAAATATGTATTCATGAATCATGATAAGTAAAATCCAAGGATGTAATTCTATTCCCAAGTAGATCATATACTGTGTATAATTTTAGATTCGACGAAAGTGAGAAAATCTTGTAGCCTGATTTTTCAAATGTACGTAGTGTGAAGGGTATATGTGTCTTTTGAAAGATTTTTTTGATCGTTAAGTCAAAATGGAAGTTTTAAACAAATGATCGGAACAAAAATGATACTATTACATCAAGAAAATAACTTGTTTATTTACTCAATTAAAAACCAAAACCATCACATAAAAAAAAAATAACTTATTTATTTACTCGATTAAAAACCCAAAAAAAGAAAAAAAAAAATTCGAAACTCTAATTTAAAAATTGCTGTACTCCGTAGACCGTAAATAGTAAGAGGCGGCCTTGATCGTAATACTCCGAATGAAAGAGAGAAGTATAGTTGATCGGGAAAAAGTAGTTATGTTAATAAAAGATGCAGCGGAGTAATAATATGGAATAATAAGTAAGTAGTACTCGTAAGTAATTAGCGTTCCTGAAATCAGGGAGGAATAGGTAATTAGGTAAAGCGAAGTTAGTAAAGAAATTAGTAAAGGTTGGGAGAAGAAGAACAAGAAGAAAGGAGATTTTTGGGGGAGAGCCGGTCTCCGGAATCGGGTTCCGGAATGTGGACCAACGTGTTCAGAATCGTAAGTGAACTCGTCTCGGTCTCGGCCTCGGTCTGGGTCTGGGCGTGTGGTTGGGAATTGTGATTGTATTCATGTGACGAGAAAGAATGAATGAATGAATGTAAAAAATGTTGTGCAGGGAGGGCTACATCAGATAAAGTGGTTGCAGTTGGTAGCAGCAGATGAAACCCAATTAGGAGACGCACATGCGCAGCTGATATCATCACATCTCCAGCTTCAGAAGGATGGCTTTCTTTCCACTTGGACCAACTCCTTCGTTGGCCCTTGGGACCCTTCTCAAGGCTCCCACAACCCTGGTATGCTGCTAATGCTTCGCTTGTTAGAGTTTATTATCGATCTTGCCACTCCACTTATTTGCTTCCGCTTTTGGTTGAGTTGCTTCCTTGTCTAAACTTCTGTGCAGACGATAAAATTAAGCTCTGGCTGTTTCTTCCACCCCCGCTTGTAACCCCTCCTCCGTCTGCTCAATCTGCCGTTTCTGCCTTGAGAGGTGCCTGCTCTCTTTCTTCATTTCGCTTTCTTCCCCTTATCCCCTGCTCATTGCACTAACCAAACTTCTTCTTCTTTTAGTCATCGCCTCTGGACTTTGGGTGTCTCCGGGGGATTCAGAAGAGGTTTCTACTGCTTTATCTCAGGCTCTTAAAAATCGCTTGGAAAGGTCGTTGTTCTCCCGTTCATTCTCTTGTTCTTTATGCTACATTCACGTCCACCACCTGTTTTTATCTTCATGTCCCTTATTAGTAGTGTTTTTTTTCACTCTCTCTTATTGCAGAGCTCTTATGGGTCTCTCGTATGTGAGATTCGGTGATGTCTTTCTAAGGTATTGCTCTTTTTCACACGGTGAAGGTTTGTTCAGGTTTTTCTGAGGTTTTAATAAGACATACGGTGTTTGCTCTATGTCATGCCGCATATGTGCTGGATTAAAGTTTTAAGCTAAAGGCCAAAGCTGACGAAGTTTGATCCATCGAATACAAAATGAATTCCCCAACTATTCTCAAGTTGTGTAAATAAACTTGTTCTCAAAATGCAGTTCATCAATGATGTTTGGAGTTTGGACTTGTCGCATTAGTTGAACACTGCGAGATTACATAATGCTAGATAGGAGTAGATACCAAGCATATTTCTATTGCTTGTCCTTAAGATAAAGTTTCTGATTCAATTTTTGCGGTATCAATTTGTGTTCTCATGTTTGTAGGAAAGGCCAGCCAGCAGTTGAGTTTGTTTTCGCTGCAAGTGAAGATGCTATATTTGTGCATGCTATATTATCAGCAAAGTCTGTGATGCCATCCTTTCTTGATAAACATTCATATTTACAGTGCAGAATTGTCGTCTTTTTTATTATAACCGCTGTCATATATATCATGGGGTTAAACATCAAACTGTCTTCAAATGTCACTCAGGCATGTACGACCCTTATCTGGTGGAGACATGGAGAAAGTGCTGAGGCTCACTTCAAATAATACTGGTCAGAGACTCCCTGGTAGAGCTTCCTTGCTAAACACCTCAGTTTTAGTAGGCTGTCTTGCTCGTTGACTGAAAGCTTACTGTTTGTGTGAATTTTGATTACTTGATGTGTCATGTTACTCCATATATACCAGTGTCACACTCTCAACTCTTGGAATTCATTTTGATGATATACTGGTAACGAAGTTAGGTTTTGGTTCTGTTCTCTGCTTAGATTTGAGTGTAGCTGTATAAGTCATTTAGAATCTTCTTTTTTCCACAAATGCCAGCGTTGCCTGGTCAACTCTTGAACATTTAATTCTTAGCAATCGGCACCGTAGGTGGGATCCTATGAGGCAGTGCACCTAGACTCATATACTTTATTCAATTTTTTTACATGAACAAGTGTCCGATACCTCATCACCGTCACAGTTACATAAGTTAATTTGTGCTTTGATCGGACTACTGTATTAGGGTGTATCATATGTGGTGAGATGACCTAATTTTTAGCGGATTATAATGGTTAAGTTATGGGTTTTGTTTGGCCTTTGCAGTCCTCTACATAGCCGTGCTTTTGTTAATTACTTTTTCATGCTCTACATATCGTACCAGTAAAGCATGAGTCTGTCAAGATTTTGTCATATGATATTTATGCTTGTATATCATTTTTTTCTCCATGGTGTGGCAGTTATAGTCTCTCCTCATGGAATGCGTGGTAGTGTAACCGGATGCTGTTCAAGTGAATTAGTGAAGCACGTGTTCATTGGGTAAGTTACGAAAATGCCGTGTTCCTTTTATTCATGCACTCCAACTATATTTTCAGTTGGAAAGCTCCTCTTTGATAATTCTTGAAAAGTATCTTGATGCCTCTATTAAGGTTCACATTTTTGGTGGGTCACAAATATGAAGTCATGCTTTTGCGATTTAGTAGCCATTTCTAGAGGACCCTTGATGTAAATTGCAATAATTGTAGCCAAGTTCACTTTGATTGTATTGTTGAGCAAGAAAATTTTCGACCGTATTACTATAAGGCTATGGACTAGTGAGTTTTAAAGTATTTGTGAACTTATACTATGAAAGGTGAGGTTTTAAATCAAAGGTGTGGTATTAATGTTTTACATTACGACAACAACAAAGCCTTAGTCCCAAAATAAGGGTATGATTTCAATGTTTTAAGAACACCATTGAGCAGAACTTATCTTAACACGTTGCCTTCTTGTTGTAAAACCATGTACATTTTTCTTTTTTTTTTTCCTCTTTAATTATTATAGTTGAGATGTATTAACAAAGTAAAGCCTAAATTTGTATCTGCATTGCTCTGTTCTGGATTAATTCAGCAGGTCTGGCACATCTATAAGTGGGCTAGTAGGTTTACCTTATCCCTTACATCAAGCTCCAGGTTGCAAGCTACAAGGGCATAATTGCTACGTTGAAGTTTCTCTTGGTTGCTGTACGACAGGAAGTGGAAAGGGAAATTCGCCCAATTTATATCTCGACAACTTCAATCATCCAACACTAAACACTCCCTCTACTTCTATAGGCAATGAAAAAGGATCAGGTGATACTCCTGCTTGTGAAAAAACATTTGTTTATCCTTCTGAGGCTGTTCTTGTTCCAGTCTTGAAACCCTCATATCCAAGATCTTCTTTGAAAAGGTACCTATTCCTCTACTGTTGTTTGCTGGTCTTAGTATCCTAATGCTTAATTACTGTCACCAGTATTAACGAGTGATTAGACCCTTTGCTATTAGTTGCTTGCCTCAATATATAAAGCACATTGCTAAAGCCTGAGGTGAAGAATAGTGGAATTTGCCGAAAGTTTTCTTTTTGTGTTTTAGTACTTACAATTGGGCAGGGTGAGTACATGTATGAGATGCTTGACTTAAACTAGTGTGCCTTGGTGCAACACTCGAACCGCCTTAGTGCGCCTTAGGTGCTCGAGGCGCACTTGAGGCCGATTAGTACGCGATCCTCTTTGCCCCTTTTCCTTTAACTTTTACTTCATACAACTTTATATGTTAGCGTTCTTTAAACGCTAAAAAAAAAGATATTTTGGCACATAATTTCACTCTGAATACAAATTTGTATGCAAAACGGTGCACCTTGTTGCCACGGATCCTCATCGCTTGACGCAACTTGTGTCTTGTGGTACAATGGTGATCTCTGGGATTTTGAATGTTCTTCTGTTGTCATACTACCATCACTGCCTATTAACTACATAGTAATGATAATATAACGTTAGGCATGCTTCTGGTGGTGTTAGTACATTCTGGACTGTATTGTATCAGAGATGTTTCTTTTTGAAGTACATCTATTCTATAGGTTTTCCTCAATTGCGACAAAATCTCATATCTTGGCTGGTCTAATTTTTGTAGAGTTTGGCTTCAGAATTGGACAGGGATGTCATTGGCTACTTCTACCCTCTTTATGTATGGGTTAGTTTTTATCCACTTTACTGTTTTATATAGCCTCAGCTTATAATATCCTTGTTTTTTTTACGTCTTCTGAACTTTGTCTGCCATATTATGTGGTTCTTTTGGATATGCTCTGAAAATTAGACGTGGAAACAAGGTGTTCTGGCACAGTCTCTGTGTATGCTTTCCTTGCTTATAATGATTCTTGAAATTTGTCTACCATGTCGCTTGGTCTGAATCACGTGTTTGGTAAAATATGAAAATGGTAAAAAGGTCATTTGGTTTGATCGGGTAATTTAAGATGTATCATTGTTTGGGTTTGGTTTGTAAGGACAAGCGGCTATAAGTTATGTGTGTGATAAAAATCTCGTTTGGGCTTGATCTAATAGTCAGAATGTTTTCAGGTTGGATCTTTTCCGCTTGGTCGATTATGATTACCTTATTTAGGATTATGTTCAGGTGACCTGTTTAGGCTGTTTTGGATTTGTTCCGCCAGGCCTAAATTTATGTACTCTTGTTATATAAATATAGCTGCTCTAAATGCTTAAGTTAAACCGAGAAAGTGTCATTCTTAACACGTATTCAAGTCTCCCATATCTTCACTTGTTCTTTCCTATCTAACCATGTATTCAGGTCAGTATATGAACGTTACCATACAACTAATTAAATATGCCGTTCCTTTTTCTGTGGCAGTGATTCTAAGACAGATGATGTGGACGATTCTTGGTCTGAATCTGATGGACTTTGCTTGCGTCATGGCTTTAATAGCAGTAGTAATAGCAACACAAGTAGCATGAGCAGCATATGTAGCAGTTCAAGTGATAGTGAGTGTATAACAAAGGCAGCTTTTGGTGATCTTGAGGCGGATGCTGATTCCTTAAGTGGAAGACAGTCTGGGCTATCCACGTTCACACCAATGGAAACCAATGGTCCTAAACAGGTTAGGGTTTTAAGCCATCTTTATGATGATGATGTTTCAATATTATAATAATGGCATTTCGCATTCTTGTCTCTTTTTGTACACAATTGACACCCTTATCCAGCTGCTAGAGCTTTAGGGGTACATCCGTGTTTCATATTGAAGGTGAGGATGTTCAATTTGACATGCAACGATCGCTGTAAATATCAAACTTAATTGTCAACACAGGGTTTAAAACGGCCACGGACAGGACTAGATGTTTCTTTTGCTCAATCAGGCGGTGCGATAAGTGGTCCGGCTCATGATTGTGACAATTCAGGCATAACGGGAGTTGCAAACGATCAAGCTGGGTCTCAGTGGGACTGGGACGATGATGACACAGGTGTAGGCATGGACATCCAAGCACTTCTTTCTGAATTCGGCGACTTTGGCGACTTTTTCGAAAATGATTTCTTGCCATTTGGAGAGGT
The DNA here is from genome assembly GCA_032274805.1 of Gypsophila paniculata. Taxonomy (NCBI): domain Eukaryota; kingdom Viridiplantae; phylum Streptophyta; class Magnoliopsida; order Caryophyllales; family Caryophyllaceae; genus Gypsophila; species Gypsophila paniculata. Next base: position 2,503,612 of record JAUEKU010000008.1, read on the forward strand.
ATTGTTGATTTTATGTATACTATTATAATGTACTTATGTCTCATCATAAATGTTTACACTTACGAAAGTTTTATGCCTTGCTCAACCTTGTGCCCAAGGCGTACTTTCTTAAACTAAGTTTGCATATTTTTACTGCTTTTAATGACTGTCAACAAGTCAGTTTTGTTTGTAAGGCTGCATTGTATATTGCTGGTCATCATGCTAGGAAATCACTTCAAATTGGAACTCATCTTGGTGTTGTTTTCTTGGGAAGCCACCAGGAACGGCTGAGTCTCAAACACTTGTGTCTTCTGGGCAAGAATTTGGAGATGGTGGAGCCAGTCCTGCAGCTACCGTAATGGATGTTTCAGATCGGAATCTCTTACCTGTGTGTCGCCAAACAATTGAAAACTTTCACCCTCCTACAGGCATAGAAGAGATTGTTTGCACTGTTCAAGAGGCCACCAAAATTGCTACTCAATCTGGTGCTGTCAGTTGTTCATCAGTAGTTTCAACAGGCGAGGCTGATCATGTAATGAAAGCTGAAGCATTGCTGTCTTTTGCTCCTGAGTATGGAGCAGTTGATACTTCCTCAAGTGAGTTGTCATCGACTATTTTTAGAAGTCCTTACCAGCCAAAATCTCAGAAAGTGGCGAGTCTAAGTTCTAGTGGAAATGCTTATGTCTATGGGGCAACGCCACCTTCGTCTCCTGGTGCTAATGGACTTGAAGAGAATCATGGCATGGCTATTGATTCCAGATTACATTCTGTGAAACATGATACGGGTGCTGCTTTCCAGAGTTTCTACACTCAAATTGCTAGAGGGCAAATTCCAGTAGGTAGCAATTGTCGTATGTACAGTAACACATTTACTTCAACGGAGAGAACATCGGTGTCTTTGCTCTCTAGTATTAGCTCCACAACTGCGACTAACTCTTGCCAGAACATGGCTACTGAAGTTGCTAATGAGTCTAAGCATCTTCTTTTATCTCGAAGGTTTGTCCCTGCTGCGGAACTTGAGTGCCTTATGTTCCAGGCTTATATGTGCAGAATAAGGCATACATTAGTATCTGTTGGTAAATTTGTTCCTACAGCCTGGAATAGGTCTACAAGCCAAGTGCCTGGTGAATCAGACAGCATCCTTGACAATATGTCTACCAAGTATGAATCAAGGAAGAAGGAACCAATACCAGTTAGAATCGCAGGTGAGGTTGACGTAAAAATGCTGGACGGTCCTTGTAATGCACCCATTGGAGTTTGGCGCCCTGTTGGAGCACCAAAACATCAAAAATCTGCTAATATGCTTGCTGCAGAGTCCTTATCACATCAGCCATTTATTGAGGAATCTACTCTTGCAAATGGGAGAAGAGAGCCACTTAAGGATTTTGTTAACGCCATACCATTACTTGTCCAACAGTCTGCCTCCTTTGTTGACATGGCATTGGATGGCGAATTTGTTGATGGACCTTATGGCTGGCTTGCTTTACAAGAGCAAAGGAGACGAGGATTTTGTTGTGGGCCACACATGGCTCATGCAGGTTGTGGCGGCATTTTGGCTTCATGCCATTCTTTTGATATCGCTGGTGTTGATTTACTGGATCCTATTTCCGCTGATGTAAGTTCTCGCTGTGTGCGCAACTCTGTGTTCTTATTTTTTCACCTCTTTCTCAGAGGAAATTGCTGATTCTTAAGGCTAACCTGCGTGGTATGCCATGGATAAGAAAAGTTACCAATGGAGATCATGGTCTTTTGGTCTACTTCCATTTCCATCTGTTTGATCCTGTACTTTGCTAATTTGCTACTGTGCTTGGAGTTGATTGCCCGTTTGTCCAGAACTTTTGACTTCTTAGTCTATGGATCTCACTTCTTGCAGGTTCAGGCTTCGTCTGTGATTGGTTTGTTGCAATCTGATGTGAAAGCAGGATTGAAATCTGCTTTCGGCACTGTGGATGGTCCTTTATCAGTCATAGATTGGTGCAAAGGTCGGTCTCAATCAGTAGATGCTGGACCGTTTCTTGAAGCATTATCTGCTGAATCCTCTGTAAGTGAATATAGGGATTCTTGTAATGCTGCAACGACATCCATTGAGGACCCGCTAAGCCCACCACAGGCCTCCATCAGTATATCTTCTGGTTTGAGAGGTATAGTTTGAACACTTGTTTTATTTTGTTTGGTTGATACTAAAGTAGCTCATTACATATAGCTCTTTGCGTTTGCGGGGTTCCTCTAGAGGTCAGACTCGAAGTTGCAAGGGTTTCACCAAAAAGTTTTGATGAAACGTAACATTTTTTTATCACCATTCCTTTTTGTCTTGAAACCTTGCACGAGACTTTAGACCTTATTAGTCTCACCCAAACTGTACTCTAATTCCTCATGTCAGATCCCAAAGAACCTGAAAGCTGCATCTTTCTTTTTTTGAATATATTTTACAGAACTCTTAAGGCTAACTGCCTAAGATCATTGCTCTTTTGGACCGACAAGGTTCAGCTACATCTTTTTTGATAGGTTGTTAGCTGGTTAGTTGTGACTTCTATTTCTCTTGATCTTAATTCGAGTTGCTCGATGCACTTGATCCCATGGGCGAGTATAGTGGCTAGGTGGTCTCACTGTGTATAGAAACTCGTATCGGCTTCTTGAAAGTTAAAATCTTACAAATCAGTGGGGCCAGTTTCTACGGACACCATATTTTATAGTCTACTGATATGCCCCTTAATAGTTCACACACCAGTGACCAGACCTTAGAGAACTGTTCTTCCACTCCAGAAAAATTCTCCCTAGTTAGGCTAACTCTCAGTATCTCTCACCATTAGATTGTCTCCCATTATCTTACTTATAACTTATCTTCAGGTCTTCACAGTCTTAAAATATCGCTCAGAGAAGTCCAAAGAAGTAAAACATGAATATCAACAAAATGTGTTTAGACAAAGTGAGTAGATCTATGTTTGGTGTTTCACCCTGAGCAACAGCATGTTTCCATGCTTTCTTACACTTTCCATGATAAACTGGGACGAAATTAAGAAGACTGATCATGGAACAATTTGGACAATACAAACACTGACAAATGATTATGCTGGGATGCCCCCCAAAACCTGATTAAGCTTGTGAACTGCAAGCACATTTAAAAACTTTGACATTGAGCTAGTAGTCAATAAAGGCCTATGCATCGTCATACATCTGGATGTGTGTGCTAATAATAATTTTTGCTTCTTGGAGCTCTCTTTTTATATATAGTGTACTATTTGTGGTTTGTACTAGATGTCAAGGCATACAACTTCTGTTTGGATAGTTTACGCTCAATATCTCTCTTATGTATCAGATGGAGGTAAAGGAGATGATACTAGTCAAAGGCGGCCAAACCAAGAGCAGTCCATATCAGAGTCAGGGCAGCTGCTAGGGTCTCGGAAGCGGGCGACCCTCTTACTGGTGCCGTATCCTTCTATCCTTGTGGGGTATGTAAGCAGCTGATGTCGTCCCATGCTATAAATTATTACGTATTATTTGTCATTGCTGGTGTGTTTTTGGTTAACAAGTAGTGTGCTACAATGATTAGAGAGGAGAGAGTTGATAACTCTCTAAGGCTTAGAAGCTACTTCCTATAATCAATTGGTTTTAAGATGTACCCTCTTTTGGGCTTGTGAGATAGATTCTCTCTCCTCCTTGTGGGTATGAGCCTGACCCGTTTGTATGGTTTGAGGGTCTGTTCCCTCTTTTTTTTTTTTTTCTTTATTATGATACATCTATGTGGAAGTACGTGATACTGCTTCCAGAACGACATGGGAGATCTGATTTATTTGTTTTTGCTGTCTACATAGACATAAAGGTGCATGACATTGCGAATTATGTCTATATAAATTAAGAATGATGCAGAAATCTTAACATTTTCAAAACTTGTAAGTAAATACAACTTGATTTTCTATCAACCAATAATATTGACGGATGCAAAAGTTCTGAGATCCATGTCGTCGATTAGTGAGCTGCTGTACTTGTCGTTGTCGTAGTTTAAGCATTAGGATGATTGGGCATGCCAGTCAGACTTTTGTATTGTTTAAAACTTATCTGACAGCTCTTGTTGCATGGAAAACATGAATATGTTCGCAGGTACCAGGATGACTGGCTGAAAACATCTGCGAGCTCTTTGCAGCACTGGGAAAAAGCTCCTCTTGAACCTTATGCTTTCCAGAAACATGTAAGCTTTCTCTAACCCACGTTTACTGGTTTATGTACATTCCTCACAAGTTGAAGCTCAAACTACGTGCTAGGTGTTTCCTCATGTCACATTTTCTTTTGATTGCAGATGTCCTATTCTGTCATTTGTCCGAATATTGATTCCCTTACTTCAGTTGCTGGTGATTTTTTCCAACAACTCGGAACTGGTAAGAAAAGCAATAGTTATTTTCTTTTGTGGTATTCACTGGCTTTATCGTTGATGCACCTGTCATGTTGTTATCCTGAAGTCTCTTCCCTATTTCTATGTCTTTTCTAGTTTATGAGATGTGCAAGTTAGGGAGCCACACACCTCATACTATTGGAAATCAAGTAGACGTAGATACGGGGAAGTGTTCAACTTCTGGCTTTGTTCTGCTTGAGAGCCCTCGATCAACAAAGATAGAAAACAACTCTGCTTCTCTGGTGGGATCAATGAGTGACTATTTTCTTTCTTTATCAAATGGTTGGGATCTTGCATACTTTCTCAAGTCTCTTACAAAGACTCTTAAAACCTTGCAACTTGGCTCTTGTTTGACGGCAAATGCAAAGGATGGAAATAGCAGCCCCTGCACTGTGAGTGATCTTTTTAATCACATATCTTGAACAATTTTAGTCCAAAGTAACAGCCTTTCGGTAGAATTTTTGAATTAGCTTGATCATGCCCTTTCTATAAACAGTGAGATAATGATTAAGGAGGGGTAAGCCTTAAGGCTCAGTATAGCCCCTTCTGCTAACACACTTGTGGTAGCAAATCATGGTTTGAGTTTTGATTCTCAATCGCTGCGCCATTAATGCAGCTGTGAGCCTGCAATGCCTCGAAATTTGTAATCTTTGAATTTTTTTGCCTGGTGTCGTAGCACTGTTGCGGCCTGGATGTAATTCCATGTGCATGGTTCTTCATATTGGTGAAGTAAGCATGCATGTGCCTCTGTCAACTTGTGGCACTCCAAAATTTTGCGAATACTTCTTTACTTCTAGAAGTGTATGATTAAGCACTGTAGAAGTACCTTGATGGGCTTTAGGAGTAAGGTGTCTCTAGGGTATTAAATTCATGGACATGAAGTAGATAGTGGACCGGTACAAATTCGACGTTGTGAGGACTAACGTAGGGAAAATATTGTGCTCCCTATTATGTGGAGTGCATAAAGTTCTCACCTAATTTTTTATCTTGTCATAGTCGTGGACCAATTCGTTGAGTTTTTCGTTAGATGGTATATAAATGTGTTATTTTTTTAAGGTGATCAACTAAATGAAAGGTGTAGTGAGTTTTAATTGGTGAGACAAACTTAAGGAAAAATAAATGCCCTGTGGCTGAATAAATGTAGTGATGTAGATGCTAAGGTGGATGCCTAGCTGTACAAGAAAGAATTCATCTTTTGAATATAAGGCTTGGGATAAATATCCATGTGAAGCGAATTCATTGTGATGCACCAGGGTAGGAATTAAGATTTAAGACTAAAAAGTCTGGCTGCTGTGACAGGTGTGGAAATATTTAAGGGGATAAATGAATGGTATGAAATTTGGGTATTGGTTGCAAATTGCAATCATTGTAATGTTTGAGAATTGTAGCGTCCTGTGTAGTATCACGTAATATTGATTGTGTTAGGGATAGAATCGGCTATTAATTATTAGGTACTTGTTAAGCGTACTTTGTGCAACTTTCAAATACTCGCTCCATCCCGTTAAGTATACAAGGACCATTTAGCTCTGTTCTTTATTTGATTTTTCTGTTACATGAGGGTGTTATATATTTTCGCTACTTGTCTTCTCTTTATGAGTGATTAGTAAATCATAATAGATATTTTTCGCTACGGTTGTCTTTTGGATTTGAAACCCTATGAGTTAGCCTCAAAACTTTGAATCTCCATCGGTCCTCCAGTCATCCTGACTTATGTTTTTGCATTTCTCAATATAACTTTCATATTGCGTAGTGGGGAATGCATGTACATATTTGACAATGTTTAATCACTTTTAGTGATGTGATCTAATTAGGCTTGCCAAATTCACTTGAGGTGCTCTTTCTTTGTTTTCTGGTGCAGGTAATCTACGTAGTGTGTCCCTTTCCAGATCCAACTGCTGTTCTTCGAACCATAATCGAGTCTTCTATGGCTCTTACATCGGTAGTCTGCTCATCTGAAAATGATAAGAGAAGCATACTTTACAGTCAGGTGGAAAAAGCATTAAGCTATGCTGCTGGTGTTGATGAAGCATCCATTTCTAACATTCCTGCAATTTCTGGATTCAGTATTCCTAAATTAATCCTACAAATAGTTCCCGTAGATGCCATTTTCCGAGTTACAAGTCCTGGTGTTAGTGAAATGGTTATGCTTAAGGAGATAGCTTTTACAGTTTACAACAAGGCTAGACGACTGTCACGAGGATCTTCCAATGGTCTTGTTCAATCATCGCCCTTATCTGGTAGATCTCACTCATCAGTTATGCAAATGGGCAACCCCCTTCCAGGTATGTGGAAAGACTGTGTCGGTTCCCGTATATCTGGTCAGTCTGAAAATGAGATTGATACTGGTTTAAGAGCAGGAACTTGGGATAATACCTGGCAAAATGCAAGGGCAGGAGGATTAGGTTGCGATTCTAACAGGAGTGGAGATATTTTCTATCAAGAGGAATTCCATTACATGTTTGAACCACTTTTCATTTTGGCTGAACCTGGCTCTGTGGAGCATGGAGTGTCATCTACATTTCCCGGTACTCTAGCTATGGAACTCACGAAGCAAATATCTGATGATAGCAGTATTGGACCTTCTCAGACTTTGTGTGGAGATACTGGACCTAACTCACAGCTTGATGGATCTGAGGGAGATGGCTTTGAATCTGGACAACAAAGACCGCCTCCAAGCCTCCATTGCTGTTATGGTTGGACAGAAGATTGGCGGTGGCTGGTATGCGTGTGGACTGATTCCAGGGGGGAGTTGCTGGACAATCACATTTTCCCTTTCGGTGGAATTAGTAGTCGACAGGACACAAAGGGCATGCAGAATCTTTTTGTCCAAGTTCTTCAGAAAGGTTGTCAATTACTGCAGGCCTGTTCTTCTCCAGATAACGGCGTTGGCAGAGCGAGAGATTTTGTCATTACAAGGATTGGGTGTTTTTACGAGCTTGAATGTCAAGGTATACATCAACCGTTTTTTCTCTTCTGGTTGGTAGTCTTGCTATGCTCCTACCCAGTGCAAATTGTGCTTCATGAGGTTGAATGTCAGATTCTCATTACAGTTACAACCACTGAACATAACTCCGTACTAATTAATCACTGACTAATTTCTTAAGTTCTCTACTAATGGGTTGGAAACTATCCTAGAGCATAAGGACCTGATTCTATACAGTTGGTAATACCAAATGTTTCTTGAAAATCACCTATGTTCTTTTTTATGCAGTTTTCCGTGTCATGGTGTCTTCCGTTGATACAGTTTATTATTTTACGACAGCTCTTGTCTGTTCATATTACGTACCATATCAACTATTCTCATTGTTGTATCAATCAATTGATTGCTAGTATCTTTGCTGCTTGTGTGTGAACAGAATGGCAAAAGGCACTATACTTAATTGGCGGTCCAGATCTGAAAAAGTGGCCTTTCCAGTTACGGCGTGCTAGTCCTGAGTGTGTGCCAGTAAATAGTAATGGAGCATCACTCCAGCAGCAAGAATTAGATAGAAGCTTGCCATCCTCACCCAATCCCTTGTACAGCCCCCATACAAAATCTTCTGGCTTCATGAAAGGATGCCTGGGACAAACTAATAGTAGGAAGCAGCTGATTGGTGGACCAGCAGTTGACGGCTCGATGGGATCACTTCAGTGGGTACGAAGCATAAGCTTCGTTTCAATATCAGTTGACCATTCATTGCATCTTGTTTTTCAAGCCGATGTCTCTACAGGTTAGTGCTCTTTCTACATGTGCTTAATTCCATCTGATGGCAGCTAATTTCTGCTTTTTAGTAGTGTTTATAATATGGTAGGTTGAAGTGACCTTTTTTAGGAACTAAATTCGGACATTCCCTTATCCATATTAAGCTCACAATAGAGAGCTTATCCATATCAGAGTGTATCAAATCTTTTGGTCTCTGGTTGTATGTCAGGATTTCAGACGTCTTGTATGAACCTGCTGTTCTAATGAAATGGATCTTTTGCAGGGATTGGCCAAGGCAGTGTGGCTGCAGGCTCACTGAATTACCTTGAAGGCTTTACCCCAGTGAAATCTCTTGGTTCTGCATCCGCATCTTACATTTTCATCCCGTCTCCCACCATGCGTTTCCTCAGTCCCGCCCCTCTGCAGCTTCCGACATGCCTAACTTCAGAATCTCCCCCTTTAGCTCACCTCCTTCACAGTAAAGGCTATGCAATTCCTCTTGCAACAGGCTTTGCAGTTTCCAAAGCTGTTCCATCGCTTAAGAAGGATCCTTGTAACATAAAAGAGGAATGGCCCTCAGTTCTCTCAGTAAGCCTTGTCGATTATTTTGGTGGCTCTAGTGTTCCTTGTGAGAAAAGAGTAATCAATAAACAAGGAAGGAGCACGGTTTCCGATGTTAGGGACTACGAACTTCACATGATTCTTGAATCAGTTGTGGCAGAACTCCATGCTCTATCATGGATGACCGCAAGCCCTGCATATTTGGATAGGCGTACTGCTTTGCCTTTTCATTGTGACGCTGTATTGCGATTGAGAAGACTGCTTCATTTTGCTGAGAAGGAGGTCCTCACCAGCTAGAAAAGTAGAGCATAAATCATGAAGTAGAATTGTAATACAGGTTGCTCCCTCTATTACACTAATTGTCTGGGTTGGTTGACTGATCGATCACACGCGACCTTTTCTTTGGGAGCTTAGAGAATTATTCTGTGAAGATAATTGGTGCAAGTAGATGTAGGAAATGTGTATATTGGATAAAATTACATGGCTAAAATTTAATCCATTTAGTCCGTACAGTACATCGAAAATAGTTCTATCGTGTGGCCAGGAACTATAAATGGGAGCCTCATATAGTCATATGTATCTGAGGCATAACCAAGTTTTAAAGGTTTCTAAGGTTACAATTTTGTACTCCGTGATGAATTAATTATACGTGAACATTGCAATTTGTTACGAACTGTGATGTGATTCGGTATCCTAGTGCTTTTTAACTGTTATACTTTGACATCTTCGTATAATTCCTTCAGTTGTGAAATGTGAGCCCATAGAAAGAAACCTCCGGCGTGGGCGTAAAAGTGTTCCCTCCGGTAACAAATTAGGGTCTCATATTGGCTTATAGCAGCCGTTCCCTGAAGCTTGCATTTTTCATCTCTTTCTGACGCTCAATTTAATAAGGCTCCCAATTACAAAGGTGCATAAGTGTGGCTGGTTGGGTTGGCCGACCCTCGAGTGTCCATAGACACGAAACATTACTTAATTTGACTATTGTTAGCCCAAATGCATTCTCATCCGGTTGACAAGGGGTGTACCTCGAACAGGATGAGAGACGAAAAGCTAAAATATCCTTTAATTCTTAATTAAGCCAAACCGGACTCCCAAATCACTCATCCTAGCCAAAGCAGCACGTCCATTTTATCATTAGACATACGAGAAAATCTTGAGTATTACACTTACTTTCTATGTTGGCCATCAATTTGATAGCTGAGCTTAGATCATTGTGTAAATTTTTTAACTTCAAAGGTTTATCTTCTTTTCAACATTTTACTAATATTTAGCTATGCATTTTATAGCAATCCTTTTTTTTGTAGGTTAATTATAGACTCGAAACAGACTAAATATCACGTCATTTTGTAGGTAATGGTCTAAAGGATGAGAAATGAATCGAGAGCAGAAAAGTGGCAAATTTACGTGAATTACAAAGAGAAAATGAACCATAGATGCACCATGCTGCACACTCAAAATAAATTGTGTACATCAGAAGACAAGCGGAGGGGAGCTACAAACGATGGTAGAATATTACAGAGGATCGATCGGGACCAATAGAGGGGTTGGGGAGGGAAGGGGAATATGTGTGGGCGTTCCCTTTGGGTGCCCTGCACAATGCTTCGTTTCTCGGTTAAGGTTGATATTAATACTCACCTTTCTACCTGTATTTTCATTACAAACTTATTTTAATACTAGGCACAGTTCGGGTTCCTGCCAGGACCTCCATAGTAGAAGTAATGACCCCAATCACCATTGTTACCGGTTTGAACATCATAGCAGTTGGATTGCTCGGTGAAGGTGCCAATGTCTTTAGGGGCCTTGAGATTGTTGGACTCATCTACCACCTGGATGTTCCTGAAGTAACTGGCCTTACCGAAGCCTTCCTCCGGGAAACGACCGCTCCCCATTTGGGTGGCAGTGTGCTGTCCATCAGGTTCTGAGTTCACCACTTCCCCTCCCCATTCTATCATCGATGCCGTGTCAGCCAAATACGAGAACAAGAAAGATGGCCAGTACCCCAACACATAGTCGTTCCCAAATTGCATCCACCAGTTTCCTTCTTTTGGATCCTACAAAATTTTTAACCACGTATTATTGTTCCAATCAATCGTCAGAAATTATTGCCATTTAATCATTGTTATATTACCACATTACGAAAAGAAATCAGTCAAGGACACGACACGATACGGGAAAGAAAGTATAACCATAATACTAGGGCAAATGCAAAAATCAATCAATAACACAAGGGCAATGATAGAAAGACAACATAATGTGGCTCCTCTGGGCACCCACCCACCACTTGTAGCAGACATGGGGGCACCCACATGCAGCGCATAAGTCAAAAGAAGCTTTGGATTGTTTAGCAGTTCCCATAAATTACGTATTAGCACTACATGTGATCATCTTTTGTCCATATCTCTCAATCTAAAGGCCAACGTTAATTGCTGTTGATTCACTGTTCTCGCTCTTGAGTACCATGAGAAAAATGGGTGTTTAGGGATAATAATTGTTCTTTAATCGGGTCCTTCGCAGTGGTTAAACCCTACTTTACTATGAAACTTTTGGAATGTAACGTTACTTTCTGTAGTAGTAGTAGTAGTAGTATTACTATTAGTTGTAGCTTAAACATAAATTCTACCATAGATGTAGCTTCTTTAATTATGTATCTTGGGTTGTCTGACTTTGCTTAATGTATACAGTTCCTTTTAACAAAAAAAAAAATAGATAATAATTTAAAATGGATGTATCTGAGGAAATGAAAGGAAATGGAGAGGATCCCGACCCGCTGAGAATACCCAACAGTCAACAGTGGCCCCATTTACACAACCAACGCTGTAAAAATACAGCACTGTTCACATCACCCCAGCTTGTACACAAAACACAATCTCTCATGTGAAAAATTAGTATGATTTGTCCTTTGTCTCACATTAAATTAATATGAAACAATTTTGGAGTAGATTTACTCATATGTGCAAGATTCACTGATCCTGACATTCATATTCTACGACTCTACGAGTACTACACCTTTTTATTTATGCATGGATTTAGGAATCTTAAATCTTTTAAAAGAATCAGAAGGCCACGACTTTAATGGGAACATCATCTTTTTGACAGCAAAGGCCGTACCACTTAAAATAATTTGAATACCATATTAGTATAGTGCTACAATGCAATCATGTATCCGCGTAATGTGAATGTGTTGCGTGTAAACATATTTTAAAGCAACTGGACGTTTTGCTTCAACAAATGAGTAAATGATGCACAACTCAGATTGAATGCAAAGCTAGGCTATTACCTTCCAGACAAGGATACTGATGTCGTATTGGGAACCTCGGTAGCCAGATACGGGGGAGATGCTTGCTCCCATAGCTATCTCACTGTTGATTTGTATGAATCCGGAGCAGAGGAGGTTGTAGCAACCCGTGGCTTGATATGCATCACTCTGTGAACATTTGACATTTTAATCAGAATCCACGATTAGGTAGCTTGGAAACACATGAGCTGAAGGTATGCAATTTGAAGAGAACCCTACCGTCCAGTACGTAAAAAGCCTGGTATTGTTATCCCCATAGAGATCAGGACTGACCTGTTACCACCGAACCAAAACAAGCAAGAGGCATCAGATAACCCTACGAAACGTTGAATAATGGTTCATCTAAGTACAGATAAACAGTCAAATAATCACTTATATCCTACTAAAGTGAAATAACGATTTCATTCGTTGGATCATTTCCATCATCACCAAGCCCGCAGAACAACCCAAGAAGAATAACAAAGTGGAGACAAACTGAACTCCATACCTGCCAACCAGCTTCAATGCTGTTAAGATCTTCGCCAAAAGAACCACCCAGGATCCAAATTTGTGACAAACTAAATTCATTGGGTTGCTGAATCCTCGGCTCCCACACATTGATGGTTGCTTTGGCTCCATAATACTTGTCTCCTTCAACATAAGCAATTGCATGCTGATGACCACTTTCATTGACAAGGTCGGGGTCAGGTGACCTAGGCTTGGGGATGCTGCGATGCTTCTTCCGACCATATCTCTTGAAGGAACTAGCCCTCAAGAGGTCGTCCTCCTTGGTGCGCCTGATAGGGATAGTACCCTCGGGACACTTTTCACCGGTGAGATGCCAGAGCTGAGAGACAGAGCTGGGTCTTGGTTCGGCCACTTTGGAGACATCAAACAGGCCTTCGGGATGGTAGCTAGGCCTCATCTACGAGACAGCACAAAATCAGACGAAGAATACAGAAAAAGGGAAGCAATACAGATAGAAAGAAAGGAGCAAAAGTGGTGAAACCAACCTGGATGGTATGGTTCTTGAGGAAAGGGTGGTCGAAGGCGGGTTGGTGAGCAATGTGAACACACTCAATGAGGTCACCATCTGGGCTCTGCGCACAAAAGCAGGAGTAAGTCTGGTGTGCAACGATTGTATGCGTACAACCACCTTTTCGTGACAAAAAGTGAACACTTTAAAACCTCACTGCACTGGCCATCTTAAATATTAAAAGTAGTCTGTTTTTAGTCAGAAAAGAGGTCATCCTATGCGTAGTAGGACGGTCTCATATGAGCATTAATGCAAAAGCAAACACCGTGGCAGAAACCCCATCTCAGGCATGCAAGTAAGTTACAACCAGCAATTAACCAAGCATTCATTCATTCATTCATTTCAACAAACAAACATAATAAGACAAAAGGAAATGGGGGAGGTAGGAAGAAAGGCAGAAATGAATCAACAGAAAGTCTAATAAGACCGTCTTATCAGTAAAACCTATATAATAAGACCGTATGAAAGGAGGAGGCTACCCGAATGGTTTTGAGAGAAGGCTTGTTGACACGACGCAAGTGGTTTTGAAGCTGCAGCTTACGGGTACGCGTGCCGGTGCGGGCGGCAGTGGTTAGACACACCGTCAACAGCAGCAACAACACCAGCAGTTTGCAACTACCGAGGACACCCATTTTAACTCTTAAAGTACCACTTCAACAATGTTGATTATACTTCTAATATTACTCCCACTTTTACTCACTCTCACACTCACTCTCACAGATCTGCTCCTAGTTTTTCACCTTCACTCTTTACTTATTTACTATTACATTTACCACACTCTTACTTACTGTCTCTCTCTCTCTCTCTATAAGTTTTAAACCCTTTGCTCTCTCTCTCTCTCTCTGAAACTACTTTCCTCTTTTTTCTCTCTCTTATTTTTTTAACCCACACTTTCCGATTTTTGGCTTGTTTAAAGGTGGGTGGTGTGTGAGTGTGGTCGTCACTTGCGATGCATTTTTGGACTGTTTTTACTTTTCTTAGTGCGGTTTTTTTTTTTTCTTTCTCTGCTAATGTAATTCACCCCACCCTCCATTCAATTCAATTTAATTATGTGCACTTTTTTTTAGGTCATTCAACTTTGTATTATTATTTTTGTTAACTATTTTTTATTAATAAAGTTATTTTTTATTAATAAAGTTATTTTTGTCTAATAAAGTTTTTACATCCACTTGCAGACATATTTAAAATTACTAATAAAGTTACATTTTTACCCTCTTATTCCACTAATATATATGACATCATCATTTTCTTAATATTTGTTCATTGACATCAATGCACAGAATGGAGTTGAATGGAGGGAGTGCTCAATCCAAATCACTCATTTGTTCCCATTTTCCTAAAAAGGAAATACCACTCATTTTTTCCCATTTTTATTTTTGTCAACTTTCAATCAATATCATCCACACAATTTACTTTACTTTATGTTTTTCCATCAATTTCATCTACACAATTTTTTTTCTTTAATCTTTGAGCCATTATCAGATGGGAAAAATGGATTGTTTGGAGGGAGTATATTCTATTACTCCTTCGGTTGTTCCTCTCAATATTTGAAAAAAAATAATAAGAATTCTCACAATATTTCAAGTTTTACCACTTTGTTCATAATATTGCTCATTGAATTGAAAAATTTTAAGTGCATATGACTTTTAATAACGAGTTCAGAAATTAATAAATATTTTTTTCCGAATCGTATATCTCGCAAATATAATCAATTAGGAAACCAAATTCGACAATTTTGAAATTCGTGATCAGGAATATGATTTATAAAATAGTTGAACCATTATAGTTCAACCATTAGTTCAAATTAGCCAATTTTTTTTAATATCTATATATCTATATTCTATATATAATATTAAAAAGGGGTTAGAGTGTGTAGATGAGGAGATGTATTACACTTTCCCTTACAATGAGTTTAGCATCATAAGAAGGAAGGTGTAATACACTTTCTCAACAATAAGTGAACATCATTTATTATTTAAAAAATCCTTATTAAATAA
>JAUEKU010000009.1:13568-23987 GCA_032274805.1 Gypsophila paniculata
ATTCAGTTCAGTTCAGTTCAGTTCAGTTCAGGTCCATTCAGTTCAGTTCAGTTCAGTTCAGTTCAGCAAAAATAAGTCCAAAAGAACAAGGCCTTACTAAAATGCCACTCTTCCACTACCGTCACTATGCATTTTTGGACGCTTAATTATACACAAACGGCAAACCTAATATTGAGCCCCCCGAATCGTGGGCCCATGTTCTCGGAACAGAGACAACATGCCAAAATCCGGCCCTGAAAATAAAACGTCTAGCTTACTCCTTTGTATAAATAGTTATTACCGAGTAGATGATTGATTAAAATGACTATCATTTCATTATAGAAAGAAACATTATCATTTTAGGTGAGTGTTATCCTATGATACAATCAATACATTGAATGGAGGTATCATTTTGTTAGTGTTCACATCAGATCTTGACCCATACATATTAGACGCAAACGAGATGAGAAACGAATCACAAAAATAAAACATAAAAGGGAAAAAAAAAATCACCTAAAGCATAAGAGAAAAGGAAACAAATCATTTACATTTGACAAACGAGCAAAAAACAAATGTGATTTTCCTAAGATGGTACAATAATTAATAATTATAATCAAATTATGAGCAGTTTTAGGGAAGAAAAGATCCAAATTGTGTAGGACACCAGATGTGTGTTTGCATACACCATGCTGTCCTACTTTGACATGGCCTCCTAACATGCCCACATGACAATTATTAGACCCGTCAAACGAATCGCTCCGATTATATACGGGCTGGTTTAAATTTGGTCGGTTTATTTTCGGGTATGCTTGTATTCGGATCGGGTCGGGTTATCTGGGGTTAAATAATTAATTTGCAAAATTTATTATATATTTCCTTCATTTCATTGAGTTATATTTTGTTTTGGGTCGTTCTACTTGATTGTTTACGTTTTCTTATATGTTCCTTATTTAATCAACTAATTGACCAATTAACCCACATCTTTGGTGATTGTGACATTAAAGTTATGGGTCATAAATGACGGTATTTTGGTAATCCAACCTATAAAAAGTAAAGGTAAATAATTGAGATTCAACTCCTATTCGAGTTTATCTATTTGGGCTTACATCGGTCAATTCGAATCGGGTATCTCGGGCCGGATGAATATTGACAGGCCTACATGACATTATTGAAGGACTGACAGACAGAAATCATCTGTCATTGTTTTGACATTCCATTACAAAAGCCATGTTTTCATAACAAAATCACATACAAAAACATAAGAAATAATCATCCCTTCTTCCTTCCCTATTGCTCCAGCCTCTGAATTCGAGGCCGGGAATTTGTCGAAACTCGAAACAACCGTCCGAAAAACATGAGGGAAATCCTGCACATACAGGCAGGCCAATGTGGTAATCAGATAGGTGCCAAGTTCTGGGAGGTGGTCTGCAGGGAACATGGGGTTGATAACACGGGGCAGTACGTAGGGAATTCTGCGTTGCAGCTCGAGCGGGCTGACGTTTATTTCAATGAGGTGCACGGTGGTCGATATGTTCCTAGGGCGGTCATGGTAGACCTTGAGCCTGGCACCATGGATGCCCTTAAGTGCAGCCCTTATGGACAGATTTTCAGGCCTGATAACTTTGTTTTCGCGCAAAATGGGGCCGGTAATAATTGGGCTAAGGGACATTATACCGAGGGTGCTGAGTTGGTTGATGCTGTTCTTGATGTCGTTCGTAAGGAGGCTGAGAATTCTGATTCCCTGCAAGGTATTTTAATATTTATCACAGATCGTCAAATGAGATCGTGTCGTTTAGATTGGGTATTCATCTGTTCAGATGCATATGAAATGATTATTATGAATTGAATGATTTGACAGGGAATTGAATTTCGATGAATTTTATGATGACGATTAATAGATGTAAACAAATATTATTCGGAGATACACGGCCACAGGAAGAATCAAACACCACAGATTTGATGAATCAAACACTCATACACGGCCAATCTGCAGTGTTTGATTCTTCCTGTGGCCGTGTATCTCCGAATAAATATCGAATAAAATAAAGCATGGATCGATAAATCTATGATCTATATTTGGTTGTTTGGGGAGACTAAATCTTATGAAATGGGTTTGTGTATTGGTTATAGGATTCCAGATATGCCATTCGTTGGGAGGAGGAACGGGTTCAGGGATGGGGACCCTGCTGATATCGAAGATCAAGGAGGAGTATCCTGACCGTATGATGATGACATTCTCGGTCTTCCCATCACCAAAGGTGTCGGACACAGTGGTCGAGCCCTACAATGCCACCCTCTCTGTGCATCAGCTGGTTGAGAATGCTGATGAGTGCATGGTCCTTGACAATGAGGCGCTCTATGACATCTGCTTTCGCACCCTCAAGCTCACCAATCCCAGCTGTAAGCTCCCTTGGCTTATGTTATATGTAATTGTAAATCGTTGTCGGTGTTTCAATCAGAGCAGAATACACTATGCTCTTGTCTTTGAGATGGAATGGAATTGTTACCAAATGATTCCTTAAACTGTTCGTGCTTCCTATATTATTATTGAACAATTAGCCGTATCAAGCTCCGTTGTGGGTGATTCGGAAAGATCAGTTCATCCGATCTGACCCCTACCTTGCCACAGATGATATCCTTTGAGGCAATATGATTATGTCGTACCCTGTAGATTAGCATGACACGGTTGATTCCAAAGGGTTTGTGGAGAGTTTTGCGAACTGGAAGCCTACACGTGAAACGTACCCCTGTGGACTGTCGTGTTATATAGCAACGTCTGCATATGTTGCATCTTACAGAACCTAATCTGTGTATATGTTTATGTCCTTGTAGTTGGCGACCTGAACCATCTGATCTCTGCGACAATGAGTGGCATAACATGCTGCCTACGGTTTCCTGGTCAGCTCAACTCCGACCTCAGGAAGCTCGCTGTCAACCTGATTCCCTTCCCCCGACTTCACTTCTTCATGGTTGGGTTTGCCCCCTTAACCTCCCTCAACTCCCAGCAATACCGAGCACTGTCCATCCCCGAACTCACCCAACAGATGTGGGATGCCAAGAACATGATGTGTGCAGCAGACCCACGTCATGGACGCTACCTGACTGCCTCAGCCATGTTCCGAGGCAAGATGAGCACAAAAGAGATCGATGAACAAATGAACAATGTTCAGAACAAGAACTCGTCCAACTTTGTGGAGTGGATCCCAAACAATGTCAAGTCTAGCCATTGTGACATCCCACCAACTGGGTTGCCAATGTCGTCGACTTTCATAGGGAACTCGACTTCCATTCAAGAGATGTTCAGGAGGGTCTCTGAGCAGTTTACTGTCATGTTCAGGAGGAAGGCTTTCTTGCATTGGTACACTGGGGAAGGCATGGACGAGATGGAGTTCACTGAGGCCGAGAGCAACATGAACGACTTGGTGTCCGAGTACCAGCAGTATCAAGAGGCCGGTGTCGATTACGAGGAAGAGTATGAGGAAGAAGAGGCTTACAATTAGATGTACTGAGTTTTCCAAGAGCTTCATCAGGTGTAAGCGAATCGGTACGCTATTTTTCAAGGGTAAAATGTCAAGTGGGAAGGAGATATAAAATTTACTTCACAATATTTTGTTTTTCTCTATTTTGATGTAATTCATTCAAACATAGTATATAATTTTTGAAACTTAATTGCATTTCTTATTATTGTGAAGTACGTAGTAGTAATCATGTGATTCGACACGATCTACATTTAGGGTTATTCATGAACAGTACCTTATTGCTGATAACATAAAGATAAGGTTGCGTACATTCGACCTCTAACCTAACCATAACCATGTTATGCGCAGGGACCATTTGAGACAATGGGTTGACATCGGTGGTGTCATCGTCACGGAGACGGGGACCATAAAGTCAAAACCTCTTGTACTAAAAGCACAACCTCACGACAATTTGATTGAATGAAAAGTGGAAGTTTTAACGATAACAACGCCTAAACATTTGCGTTCTAACACAAAGAAATCGTTTCCAATGACCAATAATAAAATTTGCATTTCGCGCAATGCACAAAACTAGGTGCTTCATAATTTAGACAGCAAACATCAGTAAATAAATCAACATAGCTATTTCAATCCACTAAATGTATGGAAGCAATATTTCAACTGTACATTCCATAACTTTTTATTTTCTGTTTCTATACAACAATGACTTCCTCAGTTTCTCTATAGATGTCTGCAAAAACTGTCAAATTTCCAAGTTTCATCATAACTACACAGTACACACACTCATCGACCTGTCAAACCGAACATCCGAACCAAATCACACTGTCTAGTTTCTCAAAAGAATGATTACAAAAAGGTTCTCGAGAGACGCTTGATGAACTACTTTCACACAACATTGCTTTTAGTTTCGAGGGTTGATCCTTCTCTCAGAGCAAGACGTGCTTCACTCTCTCGTCCAAGAGCAAATAATGCAGCTGCCTGCAAGTAGGAAGCGATATGCCACACTGGAGATATAACTTGTGCCTGTAGTGCGTCGTCAAGAGCTTCTTGTGGCATGTCGGTCATGAGATAACATAGACTACGACGTGCGTAAACTGTTGGTGAAACCATGGTCCCGACTTGGATAAACTGACACACAAAGGAAGCGGAGAAGAAAAACATTAATCTCAAATCATGAGTGCAGGAATAAAAGATAACGCTTGAACATTCAGGAACCATAGGATTATCATGCGAGAAACTGGAAGTGAAAGACTCGATATACTGTCGATGCATCAAACAGATTACTATAAAAGTCATCTGATGATCCACTTAAAGCGAATTTAAAATGGGAACAGCTGAAAATATGAGTATATAAGCTACCGATAAAGATTAGAATCGAGAAGTATGGAAAGATATTAAATAAACCACTTACTTGGCTGTAACATTCAATTGCCGAGTTGAATTCCTTATGCCTAAAAGCACCATCACCCTTTTTCTTAGAGTCGAGTGTTTCCTGCATTTGGTTGGTCCACATCTGGAAAGACAGCTGCGACACAAAATTTAATTTCGAGTTTCTGTTAGTGAGGAATCTTTTCATTTGCTACAAAATACAAATATAAATACTCACCATCCCTTGGCTAAGGAATTTGATGAGATAAAGTAACTCAAGTGAACCGTCAACACTTCTTATGTTAATAGCATAGCTATCAGTCAATGTAAATTTTGACACAATTTTATCAGGAGTCGTCTGAAGCAATCATTGAAGCAACATATAGGCGGAACTAGTTATGCATGTGACTTTATCCGTTCTCCACGAAGAAACCATGATTTATCATCCAGCAACAAATCTGTACCACAAAAGAAGCCTAAGAAAGCACGAAGTATGAAGAAAAAGTTACGGAACGAACCTCAGTGGCAGCTCCCTCATCATCTTTATACCCAATACTTTCAACTATCTCGTGTATGGCGGTCAAATCCTTTCGTACAACAGCTTCGCCAAGAGGAGATAGGGCTATGTCTGCTGCACTATTAGGTATACCCATCAACACATGAGACGGAACCTGTAAAAGGGATACCACATTTATATCAGCACTCAAGATCTTAGAGCCATATATTAATGCCTCAAAGGCTCCCGAAAATGACAGGTTTAATCTTAGAGCCATATGACAACAATTTTTACCACAGTGCCTCAAGGGCTCTCTCAAATGGTAGGGTAAGGGAGCTCGGATTTATGTTGCCTTACCGCTGTTTAATACGAGTGTGACACATAAAATCTTCGGTAAAGAATATGCACAATTCTCATGCAGACAGGAACACCCACCCACAAAGCAAGGAAATTATCCTGGTCATAAGTTGTAAAGTTTCGTAACATCATCTCAGTAAGAAAGTTGAATACATTGAAGAGTTAGTTGGCACAATCTTCGTCTCACATAAGATGAGTGATTTCAGGAAGTAATTTCTCACACTACCCACCCAACAGAGCACAAATTGAAAGGCTTTAATTTATTAATGAAAGAAGATTGGCTCGATATTTTGCACTCAACAGAAGAGTTTCTAAGTACACAATTGAAAAAAATGCAGGCGTTTTTCCAATAGACTAGCTTTCGTGAACCAAATTGAAATGTTTGGCATGGGCGTGCAAAGCAAGATAGCTAGAACTAGCTCTAGCAGCAAATAAAGAAAAACCAAGTAAAAAAAGAATGATAAGAGCAAATGAAGAACCTCGGTTTCCTTCTGAAGAGGAATCAAAGCAGAAACCAATGACTTGGGATTCGGCCGCTCACGGGGCTCATATTGCAAACACCTTGTAGCTAGACGTACAAGTTCAGTTCCGTCCTCGTTTGAAAACTGGCCTTCTAAGCAAGAATCCGTTAACGTTTGGATATTCCTGTCTCGTATCAAGTCAAGCGCCTGATAGATGCAATTGAGGTTTAGTCCACACCATACAAGCTACAAAGCAATACCAACACGGAATCAAATGTATGATCCATTTAAGAGCTTACATGGCTGGGAGGGATATGTTTTCCGCTCAACAAGTCGAGCATAAGGGTCCCGAAGCTATAGATCACACTCTCTGGGGTCACCCTACCTGCCACAAAGCAACCGCGTGTACAAGCAACACAAACGAATCATATAATGATCAGAGAGACACGGACAAAAAAAGTTCTCCATTGAATCGAATACAATACTCAAAAGAATCAGTTGGCTTTATTAAAAATAGATAAGTCACTTAGGGAGAGCTTATTAGCCCACAATACCATCGACAATAATTCAACATCTTACAGTTATAACTCAGGACTAATTATTCAGTCCACTGGCACGGTCTACCACTGTTCTTAAGGCAAGCTCTCAAATATTCAAGCAGGGTAAAGGCCGGATCTAAAGTCTCAACTACGTTAACTTTTAGTCTTCTTCTACAAGAGAAACGTCACACGTACCAGTTCTTAAATATTCAGGTGGAGTAAAGGCCAAATTAGTACTATAGCTCTTTCCATCTCTACTATTTTTCATCAAGCCAAAGCAAGAAAGCCGAGGATTTCCTTCCTGCAAAGAGAGTTCAAAATAAGCCGACTTAAGACTCAAATATACAAACCTCCAAATATTAAAGTAACCAAAAATGTGGCACTTCTCATTTCCTTCAAAGACACATTTTTTCAATGGGCTGTTTGAAATGTCAAACTTACTAATGATTTGTCCCTCAAGCGCGGATTTTGGTACAAAAAATAATACAAGGGCATCGCATGAGTAAAAGTAAATAGAGAAGGTAGTGCAAAGAAACTTACATCATCAAATAAGACTCTATAGGCATTCAGATCATGATAAAGATCACGTCCCTTGCTAGTACAGTACTCCAAGGCCTGCGCAAGATACAACGCAACCCTCAACCGCATTGCCCATTTCATAGGCTGTGTTTCCCCTGTTTCATTGCATACCGAAATCAGGTTGTGTCCATACTACATTATTTGCCGATTATGTTCGCAATCCAAAGACAAGAAAGTCGCCGAAAGTACTCACAATGAAAAAGATGCTTTGCAAGCGTCTCATTTGACATGAATTCGGCAACGAGTAGCCTCTCATCACCTTCGCAGCAACAACCAATAAGATTTGCTAATCTCTGGCTCCGCAACTGACCAACGGTTTTTGCTTCTTCCTAAATTATGAGCAAACAAGAACGAAAGCATTTAGATGTAATATAGGAGCAACAGACGTAATATCCCCACTGAACTTAGCGACACACCATCTACATGACATTAAGTAAGAGATATAACCATAAACTTTGAAATAAGCACCGCGAGCAATTCATACCAAAAATTGCCGTGCATCAGGCCAAGCAGACCTATTAAAACGTTTAACAGCAATCCGCCTTTGATTATCAAGCTTCCCTTTGTAAACAATATTGGGTGCTTTCTCCCCGTGCTCAGAAACTATATTCTCGGAAGCAAACCCAGAAGTAGCCATCCTAAGTTGTTCCATGCTGTATTCGCGGAATGCTGGAATATCATCGGCCTCACCCTTCTCTTCCTTCTCTGAAAAAGAAAGCCACAGTCATAATTAACACTAGGGGTCACATACACATAGAATGACAAGGATCACACCTATCATCAGTCACAAAAAGCAGCTAAGACGGTACCTTTGTTAGGATCGACAACTACATCATGCCCAGGATCACGGCAACAGGCTGATAGTTTGGAGCAGTACCCGCCCATTACAACGCAACGAGATCAAAATACACGCTTCGAGGAGATTCTCTATTGTTCAATGAACCGCCAGGCTTATATATACATTAACAACACGGTTCAGCTTCGAGACTAAGCATGTCCATCAGTCACCAAAATTTCATGACACACACAACTCTTCTGACAGTCACAATCTAACACCAATTTTCCTGTGGATTACAAACAGCACCGAAACTAAATAACACTTCACACTTATGAAAAGACCGTTTAACAATCTGAAAATCGTAAGACCTACATAAAGTCATACTCCGTATTAAATAGGTAATTATAGTGTAAATGAACACGGTCCTACACAATACATTGTAAAAGACCGTCTTTTTGAAACTTACTACACATACAAACACTTGTCACAACTCACAAGTAGCATCAACTACAAATTAGGGTTTCATAAAAACATCACCGCAATTTCATGACAAAAATTAGGGTTTCACAAAAAAAAAACATCACACAAAGCATGACAATTTATTAAATAACACTCAAAATTCAAACCACCATTAATACATCCAATCAAACCAAATGAATTCCAATTTCACACATCTTACAGTCTGAAACTATAAGACCGACGATAAATAAAGACATATTTATTTATTACTTATTCTTAGCTAGTTAGAGTATAAAAGAAAAAAGAACTCAAATTTATTCCACAAATTACTCAATTAATTCATCATATAAATTTCTAGCATACAATTAACACAAAAGATTACAACTTTAACACATAAAAGTATAAAAATTAATCTAATTAACTCATACCCAATTCAATTAAACCATATCTCTGCTAAAAAAAACCCAAATTCAGTGAAAAATTAAAGATAATTAAACATGGGTTTCACTAATTAATCATCATTTTCAGCAAAAATCAGTGCATTTTTCTAATAAAGCTGTAATTTTTATCTATTTTTTTTGCTTGCTATGAACAAAAAAAAGACACTTTTTTATGGGATTTTATTTTTATTTTTAAGCTCTAAAATATATGAAGAAATAAAAAAGAATCACTTACAGTAGAATTTCTGAAAATGTTGGTCTATTTTTGACTGATTATTTTCTTTTCAAATCATTTAAAAAAAAAAGTTATCAAATTGTGAATTTTTTTCCAACAATTTCCACCGACATAAAGTGATAAACATATGATTTATTTATTTATTAGTAATATTTTTTTTTTAAATTATTATTTGTAGCAGCTAAGTATAGCTAAGCAGTGAGCCCAAAACATGAACAACAAAATAATTCATTCATTCATTTGTGTTTTGTGATCTGGGATGTGTTGGTATTTGGTATGCAAGAAATAATTGTGTTGTGAAATTATGTAAAATTTATTGATATTTTGAATTATAATATTATATTTTGTGAGCCGATTTCTCGATTAAAGTGGAAAATGTTCGTTAGTGTTCGAAACAAGTGAAGTTTGTGGGGTGATATATCCAAATATTAAGGTGGTTCAGTATCGATGAATAAGGTGTATGATCAGGGCCGTCAAATAAAATTTGGAGACTTGTTGCAAATTTTTTCGTATATATTACAGAGTATTGTTATAGAATTGTTATACGCGATATTTTTTTAATTAAAAGCAGTCGTCTTTAGTTTTTATCCAATATTTTGCGATTTTTACTAATATTTGAATACTTTTTAAAGTTCAAATTATGAATTCGACAATTTCAAAAACCAACACTAAAACACCAAAACACAAATCGAATTTTTAACTCTCATTTTGCAACATCCTAGATTCCTAGTAAAGGCTGGAAATGAAGTGAGCAAGCCTCGTCAATAGGATAGGATTTAACGATTGGAGGAAGGTTAATCACGTTTCCTGGTACCTATATACGGCAGATATTACCATCCTTAAGCCCTGAATTCGCCATTGTTTGCATTTCAACAAAAAAAATAAGGAAATGTATCGTGACTGATACAATATTGTGACGGATACAATATGAATATGCATTATCCGATACATAAAGGGGCTTGATTAGATATGCATATGCAACTGTATCATGCCAAGCTATCTAGGTTCTAAAGGGTACGGTGATCACATTTTAAGATAAAATCGTCTGACTTTATGGAGCACGACAAGTCGACAATCAATCAAGATTAAATATCTTGGTCGTGGATGAACGAATAAGGTAACGCAGGTTAAGATGGATGGTCGATCCCATTTCACATAGCGCAAAAAGTGTAACTGTATGTAGATGAGCCACTGAGGTGTTTCCGGTCAGCTCATTACATCAGAAGAATCAGAACGCAGTCCATTCCTG
>JAUEKU010000009.1:24087-34954 GCA_032274805.1 Gypsophila paniculata
TTAAGCACCTCCCTCAAACTGCAAGTCGTGATAGGTCGTTCAGAACGGGAGTTAACTGATTCAAGGCATATTCTACCGACATTCAATAACCCTCGATTATCACAAAATCTCAATTAAAGACGTCCTTCACACTGAATTGTGAATGACCGTTTCGTTTCTATCTAACCAGATATTCCATATTTCATTCATTTATTGTCGGTCTTATAATTTATAAGTAAAAACGGTCTTTCACAAGACTTACTTCTCAAATATAGAAGCTAAAATTCACTGCTCTCTTTTTTACGAGAATTACAGGACTAAATCACAATTGATTTGTTGCAAAATCACATAAAAACGCAGCAAAAATAGGAGCAAAATAATCAACTCAAAAGGTCGTTAGAAATATATTGGGTAATATGCACACGAATAGGAAATGAATTAAAGCACACCGAATCGCCTACGCTTTCCTAATAGAAGAAATTCAAGCATACCTTTTTCGAATCATCGTGCTTTAGCTTCTTAATTGGCCTGATTCCATCTGAATTTTCCATGGTTTTTTTTACTGTGGTAATTTATTGCGTTTTATTATCTTCCTAGGGTTCAGTAACTCCCCAAGTGAAGCAACCGAGGGAATGGAGAGACAAAGCTTCGGTTATTTGCTATTTGTTCAATACCATCACAGTTCAATTATTTATTTGTACAATGACCACTTTTAGGAAAATCGCTATCCGAATAGGTTTGGAAATTAAATAAAAATCCCTAAACGTACTCAAAATGATTAAGAAAAATAATGTTTGTATTTAGTAATCATTTTTGTGAATACATTATAAATTTGAACAGATGCATAAATAGCCGGTCGAATGCTAATACTGAGTATTATACATGATTTAACAAAATTTATCTATATTTGAACGTTTAACCCAACCTTTTTGACATTTTGTGGCCACTTTTCCTATGAACATAAAGGGCTATAGGCCTATAGTGTACATATTTCATTTTCGTGTCCAACGAAAAAACTATTGATGTTTTATTGTATATAAATATTGTATTTTTTGAAGCAAAAAAATTGAAGGAATATTCATGAAAAAAATTACTCCGTTTTTTTTACATTTTTTTTTATCTTGAAACTGTGTTGGTGTACATAAATCGGTGGTATCAGCTTATTTCCTTAATTAACGTATGATTTTTGCGCATGTTTTGGCTAACATGCTTCTTTACCCATTTTTTTTTATCCATCAAACCATCATAGGTTGTACATGGGACAAAGTTCTCTCCATTTACTCCTCTCCATTTCTAATTAATGGACCAGATTAATTTTGAGACGATCGAACGGTTCTTATACCATCTAACTAAAAGACAAAAATCAAGAGTTATATTATTTTTAAATTAGTATGTGAGAGTAAATGGAGAGAATCCATTTCCGTTGTACATCTATACAGACTATCACGGTGTAATTTCTCGCCATGATGTATTCCTATAATAATACTCTGCACTGATTTTTTCTCACGATGGCCTTTTCATTTGGCTCGATAATTATTCTTAAAGAGGAGTTTAATCACTTTAATATACTCCGCAATATTTTTTCTTTTCACCACAACAATACAAAGAGGAGGATAATCATCATAATATTAAGTCACTCGCTTAATCTTTCTTAATAAATCAATAATTTATACCTCGTTATATTTTTAGTTGATACATATAATTTCTAAGTATGTAGTGATCAATTCTGAACAATAATTAAAACATACTCTCTCCGTCCCAATCAATACGTTACTATTACTTTTTACACAAATATTAAGGAAATGCAAGTAGATGTCTAATAGAACAATAAAATATTATTATTCAATCCACTTGCAAATCACTTTTTACCTACAAAAACTTATTAAAATGGAAATAGTAATGTATTCACTGATACACCCCAAAATAAAAATAGTAACGTATTCACTAGAACGGAAGGAGTAAATCAAGGAGTATTAGAAGGTGTTATATATGGAAGTTGGCCCACCTATGTTTTTTTAATGCAACAAACAGGCCACTGTATTGTGGGCTCATAGATGAGACCAGATCAAGCAAAGTTGGCCCAAGCTCTCTTATAAGACACGGTATTCCTTGTTTGCCTTGTGTTGTGAGTCTTGTGACCTTTTCTTTCAATGTTAAGAAATTCTTTTCATTGTTGCAAGTTTGTAAATTGTGTGTAAAATATAAGTGTGTTGTATACTTGTATGGTCAACAACTCATCACTCCCTATTTTTGTTGTGGCCTAGATAGAGGAGCTCAAACTTTTTGTTTGTATGAAGATTTCTTATTTCTATCTTATCCCGTAATTTATCCCGATATTGTACCGTATTTATTTAATTGAAATGTATTTAAAAAAATTAAATTGAACTGAATTAAATTAATGAAATGATTTGATTTTCTCTTCTTATCCACAAACTAGTTTTATTACCCGTGCAATGCACGAAATGTTTAAATTTTTTGTTCATATACATAATTTTTTTTTTTCAAAATTTATTTTATTATTAATTTATTTAGTCTAAACTTATTTGAAAAATAAAATATTAATGTTTAGATTTATTCATATAATAAATATTGATAAAAACATATTTAGAAAGCATCATAATGTATCATCAAAATCATACTAAAATATTATCATTAAGGACCTATTAAACGACTAATTTTCATCATTAGTGAGAAATTAAATACTAAATCATAAACATAAAATAAATTTTTGATTTCTTGTAAATTATGTAATTTGGATCCGTAAATAAGTTTTCTCAGGTAAACATGTGAAATAATTTTTCAGCATTATAGATGCTAGACTCAAAATATTTATGAAAATAAAATATATGAATTTTAAACAAAATGCTTCCTATACATACACAATGATATGCAAAACTAATACATACTCTCTCCATTACAATAATTTATCATCATTTATTCACATTTATAATCAATTAGTATCTTTTTCAAATGTGTGGAATTTTGATATTAGAGCATGAAATTCATTATTCAACACCATATAGTTTTCGTTTTAAGTCTTTTTTTCGATCTCCTATATTTTTTCCCTCTCTTTTTATTATTTTAATCCCTCATCTTCCACTTATTTTACTCATCCATTAGGAATTTTTATTTATTGTTCCATTTATAAATTGAAGTTAATATTTGATGAATAATTTTTCTATACCTTTTAAAATAGCTTTTAGATTTTAATTTGAAGAAACTTTAAAATTAGTGATATGATATTGAACATCATATTAATTCATTAAAATAAAAGTTAAAAAAATTAAATTAAATGAGTTAGTGAAAGAGTGTCATTATCGATGGTTATTAAAAATTTATCTTTTTCATTTTATATTTATTTTTATGCTTCATAGAATGAAGTTTGACAAATGGCTTCATAAAGTGGAAAATTTGAGCAAATAATGTCTTGTGATGCATTGTGCGAAAGTTGAAAATATTGGCAAATAGTGAGTTGTAATGCATTTACTTACTTTTTAATATATTACTGGTTTAGCTACTATACCCGTGAATTTCACGAGTTCGTTTATGACTTACGTGGTTTTTGCATTTAATTGTGATATATTCCCAATGAATGAAATATAATCAATCGGGTATAGTAAATATTTAAAATTTATATTTTACACGTAGTTTTTTTTAGCATGCAAGCATAATTAAAATTTAGTAATTTTGTTCTTGATTTTGAAAATTTATTCTTCGAATTTTCATACCAAGCTTTATTATTTTAAAATTTTGAGTTAAAACTTTTCATCCTTACGATTACCATTTTTTAAATTTTATATCTCGTGCCATTTTTAATTATAAAATTAAGTCATATTCTTATATGAATCAAACTGCTAAAATTATAGAAATAAACACTAATATTTACAAAAACATAAGTAATCACATATACTTATATATTGAATGATCATTATAACGCTTACTATGAAAATTATTGAGTAAGATATGACCAATTTTAAAGGTTTAAAGTTGGTCACAATTTGCAAAAAATGGTTATAATAAAAATTATAGTGGTCACAATTTAGTCACAATCAATCCGCTGTAGGTGTGTAACGGTCTTATTTGAAAATTTATGTGATACATAAGAAAATATATAAACTTAGTCACACATGTTTGTATATATTGTTGAGTAAGATTAAGGACATACATGCATATTATAATAAAATAAACTGTTTGATTATTACTTCAAAATAAATACCTCGGTTTAATATATGCATATTTATAAGATAAAGGGAAGGTTTCACTATTTTTTTTTCAGAATACTACTCCTTTTAAAAATTTGTTTAATTATATGAAATAGATTTGTGAAAGTAGACATTTTTTTAAAAGATTAAAGTTATAATCATTTATATAAAATAATACTTGGTCATATGAAAAGTCATACAGACACCATCATCATTAATATGGCGTTAAAGGAACCTAATTTTACTTGGCACAATTTGAAGTCTAAATAGATGATGTGGCATGCTAGAAATTCACAAGAAATCACATTAGAAACTCACAAGAGATCAAGATTGCTTTTTTATATTTTATATAGATATAGATTATATTGAGCTACCAATGCAAAAATTTGTATCTTTAAGTTGTACTCCTAAAACTAAGAAAGATTTAAATAATCAAAACACTACTCGTATTATCATAAAACATAGGAGTATTTCGTATGAGTATAAATCTGCTTTGCAAATTGCAATATTTATCGAACGATCACATGTTAAAAAAAATCGTTTATTAAATAAACTTACCATGAGATACGTGATAGAGTAATATGGAGTAATACTAGGAGTACGAGCAATGTTTAGCAATTGTTGACAAAGTTAGGCGAAACCAACTAATCTCAATTTCCAATAATATTAGTGAACTCACAAATGGGGACAATGACAAAGTAATGCCTGTCGGGGTAAATGGTTGTAGGATAAAACCGTCATTTTATATTATTTGTATCGATTTAGTGAAATTATTTTTTTAGGGTTGGTAGAATATACGAATAATAATACGAAGATTATTTTGGTTGTAATTAACAAACTCACATGAAAAGAAGAAAATAATTTTACTACCTTATTAAGTAAATTCTACTGTGTAGAGTTTTTCTTTTCAATTTCATGGAATCTAAACTCCTATTATACATAAGTAATTTTTTTAATATCCATAGCAAATTTGAGTTGCAAGAATTAAGGGTGATAACGTCTCTATTTGTGAGTATTAATCCTTGAATTTATGGGACTCATTTGGGTTAGATTAACCTTTTTATCCATTATAATCAGTATGATGCGGTCATGCTTATATTACAAAGTATTTTATTGGCATAACGAATTCTTATATGAGATACTTATTGTTGAATAATTGCATTTCAATAATTATCGTACCTATATTTTTGTTATTATTTTAAAAAACACGTACAAAATTGTTTTATTGTAAGTTAAATAATATATGTACGCAACTTAAATTATATTTCAGTCTGGATGCATATAATTAACACTAGTTTACTACTTTTAGCAACCAATCTTTCAAATTATCCTAATATTTTCCCTCAAAATATAAATTAACTCTATACTCCCTTCATTTCATTCATAAAGCCTCATTGGGTTTTGACACGAGTTTTAAGAAAGTGGAAAAAATAGGGGTATAATGATATTTCTAAATAATACGGAGTATGTAATAAATTGTGTGTATGGAAAGTTGTGAAAAAATAGGGTTATTTTGGTAATTTTCAGTGAAAAAAGTATATAAATTTGGAAATGAGGCTAAATGAGTGAAATTGTCGAAAAAAAAAGTGGGGCTAAATGAATGAAATGAATGGAATATTTAATAAAAGACCGTCTTATACTAAATTCATCCTAATTTTAAAAAATTAAGATTAAGATTACATATTTAAAAAAGGAAAACAAATAAAAAAAAGGGAAACATAACAGAGGGTACAGTACAATGTAGGGGACACAAAAGCCTAGAGATATCAATATCATATAACAGCAAGAAGAGAGATACACACACACACTTCAGCCTTGTTTTTGAGATAAAGTGGTTATTACCCCTTCATTCATTACCTTCCAAACTAACCCACCCTCCAAAAAAAAAAATAAAAACATAATTCAAGAGAGAGAAAAAAAAACATTGTAGAGATCGAGACACAAGAAGAGAGAGAGAAACAAATTACAAGAAAAAAAAAAAAAAGAGTAAAAAAAAAGAGAGAGAAATAGCAAGAGAGAGAAATAGCCACTTTAGTGTTATTTACCTTTTTCATGATTCACGCATCCATGACCATGGCTCTCTCTTCTTCTTCTTCTTCTTCTTCTTCTTTTTCCCTCTTCTTCTTGAACTAGCTTATCTGTCTCTTATTCTTATGTTCACTTGGTTTGTATATTTTACACAACCTACACAATCCCTTTTTTATTATTATTATTATCTACTGTACTCTTTTCGAGAGTAGAGTAGCTTTGCGTCGTTGGTTGAGGAAACGGTGTACCGTATGGCGGGTTCGAACCGCGTTTTTTGTTACCAATTTCACTTGGTTTTGTGAAATGGGTTTCTAGATCGAAGAAAACTATGGTGAGTTTTTCCTTCAACTTTTTTTTTTCTTTCGTTTTCAAATCTAGGTAAATTTTTTTTTTTTTTTTTGGTATTAATTTTTTTTTTTGTTTTTGGTTGGGTGTTAATATGTAGATGCGAGCTATGCCCTACAAATTGGAAGAAGGAAAGGGTGTGGTGGTGGACGAATATCAACAACAATTGACCAATTTGGGTGCACATACTTACTGCAACGATCGTGAAATTACCGCCACCAATAATAATAATAATAACCACAATAGTGATAAGAAAGATAAGAATAATAATAATAATAATAATAATAAGAGTAAAAAGAGTGTGAAAAGAAGGAGTAGTTCTGTGGAGAGTGAACCTACATCTGCTCTGGATTCAATACGCCAGAGTCCAAGCACTCCGACGTCTACATCCACTTTATCATCCTCCTTAGCCGGTGTGGCGGACCCCACATGTGGCGTTGTTGGTGACGGTGACGGTGGTGGTGGTGGTGGGATTGGTTTGGAGGAGTGGGATAGTTTGTTCCCCAATGGGGATGGGGCACTGCTGCCTTGGATCATGGGTGACCCTGATGACCCCGGTTCCGGGATGAAGCACTTGTTGTTGCAGTCCGGTAACCCGTCTTCTGTTGGTGTTGAGTATGAGGGTAATGCTGGTCTTGGTGTTGTTGACCAAGTCCATGCCTCGTCTTCTTCTGGACTCGACTCTCTTTCCTCTCCTCATATGCACCCGCTTTCTTTTGAGGGTAAGGGTAAATTTAGTAGCGGCTGTGATGTTTCTGTTGCTGCTTCCAGTTTGCCCAATTCTGGTCCCAATAATGTGTTTCATTTGAATCCGAATCAGTTGTTTGGTGGTGGTGGTGGTGGGGGTTCGATGCAGTTTCCGCCACCATTCAATGTGGTTGGGAATGATAAGCCCCCAATTTTCAATTCCCAATTGGTGATGAACCAACAGCAAGCTCACAATTTCGGAAACCCTAGTTTTATGATGTCGCCTGCTGCATTGGGTAATTACTGTCAGCAGCTTGAACAGTTCCCACCTCAGGCCAAAAGGCACAACCCGGGTATTGTTCTCGACCCGAATCTACTGCAGGGGACTAAGAACCCGTTTCTCGATCCGGGTCAGCATGAACTGTTGCTTAGGAAACACCAGCAACAGACCGGTTTACCCATGGGTTTGGCACCGCATTTGGTTCCCCATCACCTTCAGCAGAAGCCGATGATGATGATGCCGGAGCAAGGTGTAAAAGACCAGCTCTTTAAGGCGGCTGACCTGATACAAACTGGGAATTTCTCACTCGCGCAAGAGATATTGGCGCGGCTCAATCAACAGCTTTCGTTCCCGGCAAAGCCGCCCCTTGTGAGGGCTGCTTTGTACGTGACGGAAGCGCTCCAAATGCTCCTCCAGCTGAGCAACCCAGTTGCAGCTCCCCCGCCTAAGACGCTTACGCCTTATGACGTTGTTCATAAGATGGATGCCTATAAGGTCTTTTCTGAAGTCTCTCCAATTACTCAATTTGTGAATTTCACTTGCACACAGGCCATTCTTGAGGCTCTTGATGATGCCGATGCTATTCATGTTATTGATTTCGATATTGGCTGTGGGGCCCAGTGGGCGTCGTTGATTCAGGAGCTCCCCTTGCGGAAAAGGGGAGCTCCTTCCTTGCATATTACTGCTATTGCTCCACCTACGACCCACTCTTTTGAACTTGCTCTCGTACGTGAAAACCTTGTTCAATTTGCCAATGATACGGGCATTGCTTTCGAGCTCCAAGTTGTGAACTTGGATTCGTTTGAGCCGTCTTTGTCTTCCTTTCCCAATATAAGAACTTCAGAGGACGAGTGCATTGCCGTTAGTATCCCCATTTGGGCATCTTCAACCCGACCATCATTGCTCCCATCAATCCTCCGGTTTATTAAGCAGTGCTCCCCGAAAATTGTGGTGTCTTTGGATAAAGGGTTTGATCGTTGCGACGTTCCTTTCCCGCAGCATGTTATCCACTCTCTAGAATCCTGCACTAATTTCATGGAGTCCCTTGATGGTCTCAATGTAGCTTCAGAGATCGTTAACAAGGTCGAGAAGTTTTTTGTCCAGCCTAGGATTGAAAACGCGATGTTGGGACGTCTTCATGCCCCCGACAAGATGCCCCACTGGAAGAACATGTTCTCCTCAGCCGGCCTCGTGCCTTTGCAGTTCAGTAATTTCACGGAAACCCAAGCGGATTATGTGGTGAAGCGGACTCCAGGAAGGAGTTTTAATGTAGAGAAGCGGCATGCGTCTCTAGTGCTGAGTTGGCAGAGGCGGGAGCTTGTGGCAGCTTCGGCATGGAGGTTTTAAGAAGTTTCTTACTTCATCTGGCAAGGCGGTTTAGCTTGGCTCTCTACATATCAGCCACATTGCGAGCTAAGAGGTTCTTTTAAGCCTCTATGTGGTACGTGTAACTGTCAATTATTAGAAGCTCCGGTGATAGTGATGACAACAATGACGACGACCACCTCCCTAACTCCCTTTGTGACCCGGGTCTTTGTTTCTATCTCCTTGCTTGTAAGCTTCCTATCCTTCATGCATTTTAAGTCCAAGCGTATTATTTCGTCTCTGTACAAGAACACATTTAACTGCAAATTTCTGTAGTGTTTATGCTCTTTGACATTCTAATGGTGTAGTATGGAGAATGC
Source organism: Gypsophila paniculata (assembly GCA_032274805.1). NCBI lineage: Eukaryota > Viridiplantae > Streptophyta > Magnoliopsida > Caryophyllales > Caryophyllaceae > Gypsophila > Gypsophila paniculata. The sequence continues at coordinate 33,294 of JAUEKU010000009.1, forward strand.
AATGTTTTGCTGTCCTTGTTGAATTACTGGCAAAATTTTTATGGTATATTGTTATGTATGAATGCATTCTCCAATTTGATGCTGTGTTGTAGACTTGTAGTTATAGTATAGAGTATAGACAGCGTCAATTGTTCAGTTCATCGATGATTTTCATGTGCATTCGCTTGCTCTGAAGCTTACACTCGAGACAGAGTAATACTGTGTGTTGTTGTAGTTATGCCGTGTACAATGTCTTGTTGCTCTGCTTAAAAATTTGATCTGGGCGAACACTTGAGAGTCGAGACAGTGTAATGTGCGAAATGACAGATGTCAGCTAGTTTGGCCGATAAAAAATAAAAATTATGACTTCGAAACAATGTCAGCCTTATAATACGAGTAGTTCTTTTATGACAATTCTTGTGATACCCATGATGTTGAAAAACAAAATGATTGAATCCTCAAGTCATTGTTTGATTATGTAAAACTATAATTTCTGTGACATGGTTATCTGAATTTTGTATTACTTTTGCTCCAATCAACTTGCACATTGTTTTCTAATTTCCTGCCGCTAAAATCTTTTGTTTAGTTGAATTTAAGATCTCTTTTGATTAAACTATTGCCCTGCCCTCTTGATTTTCTTTGCTATCCCCCCATTGTCCCATGTCTTTGTAGTTGTGTGAGTACTTTCTCGGTGTCCGTCCGGTCTCTTGTAGACGGTCTCTCAATAAATTATTGTATATCTTCTCAGATGCGTGTGAAAATCTCTTCGAGTTTTTCTTTGTATTCGAATTACTCTCTATTTTACTCAATTGGCCCATTGGTTATTTTCTTTACAAATTACGGATATATTGATCATTTTTGTAAATGAAGCTATTTAATTGAAATTGTTTTGAAAAGAAAATGGAGCTTAAATGAATGTAGCGAGGGTAGAATTACGTTAATACCAGGTACAGTAAGTCTCGTGTACGATGGAGGTGCACAAACCTATGTAAATCATAAAATTGAGTGTTTTTATAAATTGCATGCAGGTTTTTGTACTGTGGGTTGTAGTTAAGATTTAAAATGTGGGTGAATGATTAAATAAGTGATTAGTTAATTGTTAATTGGGTTAGGGTGAGGATTAGGAAGGAGTAATGTGGGATAATAATGTGAGTAAGAGAGCTTTTGTCTTACTGTGCATTGAATTGAGTCCCGAGTTTGCATTGTTTTTAGTAGACAACTGCTAATCACTCCACATGCCTCATGCTTCATTCCTCCATTTGCTTCACACCTTTTACTCTATTATTTTACTCCCCTATTATGTTAATTTAATCCCTATTATTTTTAATTTACTCCTTTTATAATACAATTAACTTAGAAATATGTGATGAGGATTTCGCACAATGTATACCACTGAATGGAACGGAGATAGTATAACCTTATTTTTGTCGTCGTTTTGGAGGTGCAAACATTGTCATTTAAGGTCTAGTCATATGTGATATTTATATGTATCGATACTCTCGACAAATTTTATTCTTTATTGCAAATTTTAGAATTCTTTTCATCTGTTTTCTTTATAAAATGAGATTTTAAATAAATGTAAAAAAATGAATGAATCGGATAGAGAATTAATTGTTGATTGCCATGGCAACCTCATGCCTTAAGATAGCTTTGCCTCTATATTAACAAGTGGGGTTTAATTT
>JAUEKU010000009.1:50072-63736 GCA_032274805.1 Gypsophila paniculata
AAGATTTTTGTTTTTTTTTTTTTTTTTTCCGGTATATTTCGCATTGTTCTATTCCACATCTTTTAGGATATTTATTTGTTGTGGTATTTTATGTAATTTAAAAAATGCTCCGTAGATCGGAACAACTTAAGCGAAATAGAAATATTTTGCCACAAGAGGAAAAATTAAGAAAAGTTGGAGATATGTCTATAACATTTCTAATTATGTCTTTTAACTTGGAAAATACTTTGTAAATTAGTGTATTGATTATTGAGTGAACAATGATAACTAATTATATACTACTCCCTCTATCCCGGTCATTTGTTAACACTTCCCATTTATGAGTGTACAAGTCAATTGTTAACACTTTCTATATTTGATAACTTTATTTGAGTAAAAGACTATTATACTCCTATTTTTATCTACTTTACAATTCATTTGACCCCATCATATACACTCTCTCCTACTTTTTAACAATAAAATATGCTTTAATAGAAGGGGCAAATTAGATATTTTATCACTTATCTTATTTTTTGTGCAAAAATCAAGTGTTAACATTTAACCGAGATGGAAGGAGTACAAAGTATGTCATGCATTTCATATACTCCACAATTTATGTTATATTCCAAATTTTAATGCTAATTATATGAACTTGGACAAATCTATCTGACTATCTCATGTTAGTCAATTTCACCCAAAAAAAAGAGATTAGTCAACTCCTTAGGATTGAATTCCGGCGTAAGGAACATGGGTTTCATGGGAGAAGTCCATCTACTGCCCGTAGTTTTTAGCTTGGATTTATACATGATAAGGAGTACCTCAAATATATAAATTGGATTTATTAGAGACGATTTTATAATAATTTTATTAAAAATATTTTTTATGAGTTGAAAATTATTAATTATAGGTTATCTATACATAAATCAAACAACATATACTAAATTTATTAAAACAAAGTCTTTATCTTGCATATTTTTGTATTGAAAGATTTTTATTGCACTTTATGAACTGTAAACAAATTTCTAACATCGGCTGTTGCAAATACTCCACATATTTGCATATTCAATAGCCCGATTCACTGATTCTCATATTTAGAAAACCTTATTACAAATAACCTTTGTATGAAACAAAGAATAAGTATCTAAGTAAAACCGTTGAATCAAAAATGTTTTGGGCAAGTGGTTGAGATGGTGGTATCGTGACAATATGTCATAAGTTTGATTCCCCTTTTTCCTTTATATCGTCCAACTGTATGAATCGACTCGACTACATCCGCCCTATGGTCTTCTCTTGAAAGGCATGACCTGATCCTTAAAACCCTAGCCCGACCCACCTCAGACAAGGTCGGTTCAGGTCAAGACTTTTGTAGCCCCACCAAAAGAGTCCTCTCTTTTTTATTTTTTACATCCAACATATCGACCCCAAATTTAATTTTAACCTATCCGATTTGACCTAGTTCGACCCCATTTCCAAAAGAGTTGGACCCAGGTCAAGTAAACAGGATTCGATCCAATCCAACTAGACCTTTGGCCAAATCTAGAAGTCACAATCCATCCGTCGTACGCGTAAAACGGAAACTCATAGTCATAATAATTGGGATGAAGGAGGTAGCAGCTCCCATAAAAACCAGCTCAAAATAACAACTCCACCTTTGTCTATACACCTCACATACTCTCATATACACTCAAATTTTCACACACACACTCTGTCCTCTTTCTCTCTGCTTTTCCACCTTTCCAAGCTGATAATGTAAACATTCTTAGCTATCTCACAAAACTGGCTTAAAATCTCTCAAAACACACACAGACACACACACACAAAACACACCATTTTTTCTTGAAGAAAAAACCATGGCTCTCACTACTACTAATAACATTAAAATGCTGCTTTTGTTGCACATTTCACTGTTGTTAGTGAGCTTTTCTTCAGCTGATGATCCTTTCTTTTCCTATGACTTTGTTGTTTCCTACATCACTGCTTCTCCTCTTGGTGTTCCTCAGCAGGTAGTACCCTATGCTACATTTTTCGATACGGGTCGAAAAATAGTACTCCCTTCATTCATCTCATTTCACTACATTTATTTTTTTGACACTACTCTACCAGTACATTTTTATACCGTATAACTATAGATATATTAAATGTTGCAAATATGTCTCGACACGAGTGAAAAATAAATGTAGTGAAATGAGATGAACCGAACCAAAAATAATATAAGAGACATCCCTCTATACTAAGTATATTCATCAGATCTCACATTATTTATGTGTTTAAGCTAATTAGCTCAATTAATTTCTGGGTTTTGCTCCAAATTTGATTTTAAGTAATGGGTTTAGCTTAATTTTTACAAAAGTTGATTTCTTTATTCTAGATCTATAGTGTGTGCTTTTGTTAGAGTGTGTATTTTGTTTTCTACTTGTATACTCTCTAAAGTGAAAATTTTTCACCTGTATAATGTTGTTTTACCTAAAGTTTTGACCTTTTTGTTGTGTTTTTTTGACTTTTTTTTTTTTTTACCTGTAGGTCATTGCTATTAATGGTAAATTTCCTGGACCTCCCATCAATGTCACCACAAACAACCATGTTGTTGTGAATGTGCACAACAAACTTGATGAAAACTTCTTGATGACATGGTAATATATTATTTTCACTTCAAATCTTGCATATTTTTACCACAATCATGTTCATTTTTGGTGTATCTACGGACTATGAGTTATTATTTGTTTAAGACGGTTGTATGTGCACGACAAAACTAAGTAAGGTACAACATGGCACGTTTCTATAGCTTAAGCCTTTGTTCTTTTGGACTTATTGGGGTTTAACTGAACTGAATCGAAGTGAGAACAATTTTTTTATTGAGAAGAGTTGAGTTGAACTAAATTGAAGCAAGCTTAAATTAAGTTCGAAAAGAACAGGGCCTAAAATCATGTAAATGCTTTGTTTCTGTAGCTTTGACTGCAACCGTCTTATACAAGACTTAATGTATGGATATAAAATGTATTAAAACGAGTTCGAATTTGGAAAATAGGGCAGGAGTATTCCAGAGGAAGAGTTCTTGGCAAGATGGAGTACTGGGAACAAATTGCCCAATTCCGCCGAAGTGGAACTGGACTTATAATTTTCAAGTCAAGGATCAAATTGGAAGTTTCTTTTACTTCCCTTCTCTCAATTTCCAGAGGGCTTCGGGTGGTTTTGGAGCTTTTTATATCGACCCTCGTTCTGTTATTCCGATACCCTTCGCTCCTCCGGTGGAGGACATTATCATTTTGATGGGAGATTGGTACACTCGGAACCACACGGTTCGTTCTTCACTACCCTTTTCATTTTCCATCACTCCTTTTGTGTTTATGGTTTAGGTATTAAGTAGATATACCATATTTATGAGTTAATAATGATCTTTGAAAAATGTGTAGTAAATGAATGACGTTTGAGCGGTATGATTGTTGTCGTGTGAGATTGTTGTACGTGCGTATAACCAAAATAATAACTATATTATGAGAACATTGCGTGTGGTGTATCCAACTAAGTACTAATAGTTTCGGGTCCGGGGTTCTCGGGTTTCAGGATTTGAGGAAAACCCTGAATGGTGGGAAATCTCTCGGGATGCCAGATGGAGTTCTAATCAATGGGAAAGGGCCTTACAGATATAACGACTCACTTGTCCCCGATGGCATTGATTATGAGACTATTAATGTTCATCCAGGTAAATATTTTTGCTATTATTGGGTTCAATATACTAATTTCGAATGCAAGATGTATTAATTAAATCTATGAGGTTCAAATGTTTTGTCCAAATGCGGAATTGATAGAGTTGTGTTATAGTCTGTTTAGCAAGAATTAGCATATAAGCCATGTGCTCCGTCTATGTTTGGTCGAGTGACTTAAATCCTATGTTGACTTCACCAAGGCGGTATATAGTCAGGGATTTATTGCCAAATTCGTTGTTGGAAATGGCTAGATTAAGTGAGCTATGACAGATAAGTTGATTAATACGCACAATACAGATAATCAATCGTATGAAAATCTAGTCGTTGGGAGTTCGATATCGTGAAGACATCTTTTGGCCTGTCAGCTTAATCAGTTGATCTGTAAATGGAAATAAAATTGTTGTAAAATGTCTTCCAGGGAGAACATATCGGTTACGAGTACACAATGTCGGAATCTCTACTAGCTTGAACTTCAGAATCCAGAGCCACAACTTGCTATTGGCAGAAGTCGAAGGATCCTACACCGTGCAACAGAACTACACAAGCATGGACATTCATGTCGGACAATCTTACTCCTTTTTATTGACTACAGACCAGAATGCCAGTTCTGATTACTACATCGTGGCAAGTGCTCGATTTGTTAATGAAACAACTTGGAAGAGGGTTACTGGTGTAGCCGTCTTGAGCTATTCTAACTCCAAAGGAAAGGCTCATGGCCCCCTTCCCGACCCTCCACAAGACGAGTTTGACAAGACTTTCTCTATGAACCAAGCTCGATCAATCAGGTTCCAGTCTTATTAAATCTCATAAATAAAAAAAATATTTGATATCTCAGTTGAAATAGTTTATGAACCTTAAGCAGGAAAATTATGCTGAAGGGCAGAAACGATATATATTTTTTGGAACATGTGCCCTTATTGATCTAACATTATGCGTATCATGTAGGTGGAATGTAAGCGCTAGTGGTGCTCGACCGAACCCACAAGGATCGTTCAGATATGGCAGTATAAATGTCACTGACGTCTTTGTCATTCAAAACAAGCCACCAGTGAAGATAGACGGAAAGAAACGCACCACTCTCAACGGGGTTTCATTTGTCAATCCCGCCACACCAATTAGGCTTGCTGATAAGCACAAGGTGAAGGGAGATTATAAGCTCAACTTTCCTCATCAACCTTTGACTGGAGCGCCTAGGATGGAGACCTCAATAATTAACGGTACTTACAGAGGCTTCGTAGAGATCATTCTTCAAAACAACGAGACCAAGGTTCACACGTATCACCTTGATGGATACAACTTTTTCGTTGTTGGGTGAGGCTCTTCTGTTCTTTAGTCCTGGTCATATAATCGCAGTAAGGAGTCACCAGCCAGTGATTCTTAACAACGTTTCTCATTGTCATCAATATAGGATGGACTTCGGTGAGTGGACTAACAGCAGTCGAGGAACGTATAACAAATGGGACGGGATTGCTCGTACCACAGCTCAGGTATCGTTTTTGTAAAGACTTTTTTAACCTTTGCGAGGTTAGAAATGTTTTTTTTTTTTTTTTTTGAGTTGTCGACTAAAGAGGCCAGAAATGCTAAACTGGGTGTAGGTTTATCCCGGAGCATGGACTGCTATTTTGGTCTCACTTGACAATGTCGGTGTTTGGAACTTAAGAACGGAAAACCTCGACTCCTGGTACCTCGGACAAGAAACATATATCAGAGTGATCAATCCCGAGACTGTAAGCAACCCAGAGCTGGCCTACAAGACTGAGTTTGAAGCTCCTGACAACGTCCTTTTCTGTGGCGCTTTGAGCAAGTTACAGAAGTAAGTTCCATACCTCAACGCTTCCATTTCTTTTCGCACAAAACTGTATATATTTCAATCCACTAGTGTTTCCACGTTCAAGTAAATGAGGTCCTAAGACCGTAAAACAAACCTTTCTTCTGCATTTTGCTCAAGCTTTAGTCGTAAGAAGATTTTACCTAATCGGTTATGTTTCTTACAGGCCACAAGACACGTCTTCTGCCACAACCAACTCCGCTAAGATAATCTTTACGCTGCTGGTCATTTGTGTGGCCAGTTTCTTATATCATTGACGTGTGATCGTTTTGTTCATGGGAGCATAGATTGTCGATGAGATTCGTTTGTAGTTTTTTCCACGGATTTTTACAATTGTCAATATGGATATCACCATTTATTCGGCGCATTTTTTATTTTTACCTTCGGTTTTAACCATCCAATTTGTGTTATTCTGGATGCTCCCATATTTATGTAGACTAATTTATCAAGAGTAATCATTCTTTTTGTTCCTTCTCAAGTGTAATCATGACCTATATTTATCAAGTGTCTATACATTTCAATTTGTTCCCTCTTTCCATCAAATGTACTTTCTCAATTCTTTACATTTTGCTTTCACCTATATCCAACGTCGACTCACGACCTCGAAGTTTTTGTTGAATAACATATAATATGTGCTAAGCCACGCCTAGTATGAGGACAAAAGGTTCATTTTCCGAGTCCAAGAAGTATTAATCTTAAGACCAGTTGTTAATAACAACATGAGACATGCACATGTGACATTTATATAGGTTAGAGTCAACTCTTAACTGTTTCAGTTAGTGATCCCGTCAAATAATGTTTTCGTTTCATCGTGTAACCTTAAAATTTGAATTTGGAGTTTCGATTGAAAAATATTTAATAATGAACCTTAAAAAGAAAAAGTACATTGTCAAATGTGGATGGATAGAGTTGGTGTGGGTGGTGGGGGGAAGCTAAAAAACAAGAGGCATTGATGCAAAGAAAGGCCTCTTTTTTGAAAGAAGTAGGTAGGGATCCAATGCATCAACTTAATGCATTTTCACAACTTTACAGTTCATGTCACCTTATCCTCCAATTGTATCACAAAATCCAATCTCATAGTCGCAACTTAATCTCAATCATCGGTTCATACAACTCTAGACTATGATTATATGTTTCCACTATACCGTTGTATAAATATCACATGTTATTTGTCATTGTGACCGTTCTTAAGATTATTGTAATGTGATCACAGTTTGCCCCAAAACAACTATAGTAATCATAATAGTGATTAGGAGTACATTTAAATCACAAAAATGTCATCATACATATATGACGCTCTCATTCGTAAATAAAGCGGGGAGTAATATGGTCACACATGAGACATGCCAACTATGAAGTGTACAGTGTACACCCTGGAAATGGAAGGCTAGAAGCTGCAAATTGACCCCTTATGAACTACAGTAGTAGGCTACAAAAGTGAAGATAGTCCCACATAAACAACACAAATATAGACAATTAGACATGACACATTTATCATTCATCATGTGACCTTACCAAAGCCTCTTTGTCTTTGCTCCTTTGAATTGCCACCTCCTCTACCTTCTACATTATCCTTTGTATTCATCTTTTGTGTCCTACTCGTATTATGCTAATAAGGTGCATCATATACAAAATTATTTCTTATGATTCCCTCTAATTAATTACCCACTTGCTCATTCGATTCCATCTAATTTCTAAATTCGATTTTATTATATTGAATTAATGTAAAGAAATAGATGGATGGAGACATGCCATTCTCATATTTGGCATCTCCAGATATTATCGTGCATATAAAACGTTCATATGCAAATACAACAAACTTTTACTAGTATTTCTTTCTCAAACGAGTAATGTAGACACATAAAAAATTCAAACGCACTTGAGATGGTAGTATCATTAGAGGCGCTATTTCATCTTTATTTTTTTGTAAAATGGAAAATTATCTCCTAAGGATCCAAAGTTTCACTATTCCGTGTCTCCGTACAACCTACTCAAATTTTTGGAATTTCGGGTGAGACTTATTACACATAGCTAGTTATTCACGGTGTGAGACGGTCTTACAAGAAACTCGCTGAGTTATATAAAGATCAAATCGGATAAAACCATTGCACTAGCATACGACACTTTTCCATATCCTATTGGGCTGGGCCCTAAAAACAGATTTTTTGTCAACATGTCTCAACCTTGGCCCATTCAAAACTTAACATAGATAACCAAATGGCCCATTTTAACATGAAAAAAATACTCTATCTAAAGTCTAAACTTCTCAACATAATACAAGATAACGTGTCTTTTTGTCATCCAATCTTCTAGTCAATTAGATATGGTTTTGAAGCAAAAAAAAATCATGTTGTCTCTCTATAAACTTTTATACTTCAACAACTTATCCAATAAAATTTAAAATTAATTTTGTACAATTTATAGTAATCACATTATAATGGCATCATCTTCATTTGCAATACTTCCTCTAAAACCAAGTAATATAACAATCTTAACTTATAAACAACCTACTACTAATTTTTGTAACGTCTCTTCATTTTCATGTCCTATAACTTGTCATTTGGAACCTACCAAGCCCAAGAACGTGCCACTTTTATTGGGTATGTCATAATTCTTTGTTAATGTATTTTCACAATTAAGACCGGACTCAAAATCATTAGACGGCCCTATTATAATCGATCGAAAAAAATGTGGTACGACTAACTTTGAATAATAATGTAGAGTCAAAGAAGTTAAGGACATTGGTTAGCAAAACTATAGCAGCAATTGCAGTAGTGAATATCACCACAAGTTTGCCAGCATTGGCTGATTTGAACAAGTTTGAGGCCGAGCAACGAGGCGAATTTGGTATCGGCTCTGCTGCTCAGTTTGGTTCTGCTGATCTCAAGTATGGTCCTTCATCCCTTGCTACATTACTCGCTCTGTTTCAGTCGATAGTCCTTATTAGACTTTTATGTGTCGAGGGTGATAAAGTCGAATGTGGCTTATTGATCCATTCTTTTGTCATATGGTATGCAGGAAAGCAGTCCATGTGAATGAAAATTTCAGGTAAATTGATCGGTTTGTCGAGAGGTATACGTTTTGAGTGAAGTGTAGAATTTGGTGAACTGATCATGGTCGTTGCTGTATTAAAACTTGAACAGAAGGGCGAATTTCACGTCTGCTGACATGAGAGAATCCGATTTCAGTGGATCGACATTCAATGGTGCATATATGGAGAAAGCAGTTGCTTACAAAGCCAATTTCACTGGTATGGATCAATCGCGTCATAATGCCTAAGAAATTTGTGTTAGGTCTTAGGATTTACAGTTTTCCGCCTTTTTGTAGCGTGTGCATTGATAATGTTTCATCCGTAGTTAGCTTATAGAGCTGTTGAACAATCAACCATTTGATCACATTTGTAGTACAATCTCTGATCAGAGCTCAGATAGCTATCGTCGAGAATCTGAGATTATAATTTCTCGTGCTATTAGAGATCCATTCCTAGGAGTCACCATTTCCCGAGGGCATTCAGCATTCTTAGGAGGGACATATTAGGGTTTGAAGCATTGATCAAGGCTCCATTATTTGTTTAGGCTTTTGTTTGAGGCGATTCTTTCACGACTTAATTCTTCAACAGACTAGAGTTAAACACTTCGTCTCATCAATGACATTCAGAACCACAAAGTACCCCATAGTTGCTAACAATTTACCTCTATTTTCAGGCGCTGATTTAAGTGACACATTGATGGATCGAATGGTGAGTACTACTTTGTGATTGTAGATTCAGAGTAATAAGTTCATTTATCTTTGGAAACATATCAAGCAGATACAAATAAAATTTTCAGAATCTCGTATTAAGTTGAAAAATGTTTAGTTACTGAGTACCGTTTTCCTATTACTGAAGGTCCTAAACGAAGCAAACCTCACCAATGCTGTCCTGGTAAGATCAGTCCTCACTCGGAGTGACCTTGGCGGTGCTATCATTGAAGGTGCTGATTTTAGCGATGCTGTTATTGACCTTCTCCAAAAACAGGTTATATCATATTGCACTTCTATAGTTCTATGTATCAATGTCTTTTAAAATGATTGCAACACTCTTTCAAGAGCCCAATTCTTAAGGTGCTAAAGATTACAATAATTCTGTGTTCTCGGACCTGGCAGGCGCTATGCAAATATGCCAACGGAACAAACCCTGTAACAGGAGTGAGTACAAGAGCAAGCCTTGGTTGTGGAAACAAGCGAAGAAACGCATATGGTAGCCCGTCTTCCCCGTTATTGAGTGCTCCTCCTCCAAAATTGCTCGACCGAGACGGTTTCTGTGATCCAGCCACTGGTCTTTGTGAAGGTAGTTAACCAACCTAACATCTAGAGGAACTACATATACATTGATCATCCATTCACATCACCTTGTACAGTATGTAGTAAATTTTTGACTGCCCTTTAATACTACATGTACTTTTGGTATAATGAATTGCTGTGTATAAAATAAGAAGAGCAATTACTATCTACTCCGTAATTGACTATGAATCGACAACCTTTGGATGACGAAAACCAGAAAGTTAAAATTCAATGATAAATCTTGATATATATTGCCATAACTTGAAACAAATTGACTGAATATAATCACAAATTGAAAAACTCGAATTATTGAATATAATCAACATCAATGCTTAAGTCTCTTCTTAAGTTGTCCTTTGCTATTCCTCCATGGACAAACTTGATGCGCCACCAAATCCAAAACAATCGATCCTTCTCCGACTTCCAAATCCCCTCTCTTCCTCTTCAACTTAGGTCTCAACTCTCGATCCTTCTCCGACTTCCAAATCCCCTCTTTTCCTCTACAACTTAGGTCTCAACTCTCTTATCATTCCCTTTAGAAACATCATCAATTAACATGTCTCCACATCTTTACGCTGTCGATAATATAATGAATAGTATTTTAACGTGCTTTAGAGAATATGAATGTCAAGCTGGAATAGCTCAGTTGGTTAGAGCGTGTGGCTGTTAACCACAAGGTCGGAGGTTCAAGCCCTCCTTCTAGCGTTTTTTAAATAGTTCACCATTTGACCATTTTAGAGCAAAACTTACATCTTTTCTACGAAGTATTGCACAAATTCTCATATTAGACCTTATAAGAATCATTTATTTACCAAAATTCATGTCGGACGATAAACATTGTTCAACAAATTCTGAACACAGATACAAGAGACACTTTGAAAAAGAGAACTAAAAATTGTCAGTCTCAACTACGTAGCTCAAAATATGAATGTTTGCAAGGAAGCTGCGTTGTATTTGGATGTTATTAAATCAAGAAAAGGGGAAAATAAATAAATTCGTCTATGGCTAGTACCTACCCCTCCATGAATGCCACTTCAATTTGAGCTGAAACCACAAAGGAGGAATGCCTAAAACACCTCGCTGTAATCTCGGATCAAAGACATCAAAGTTAACCTGGCGAAGAGAATCCAACAGAACTTGGGTTGGGACAGCCGGGAGGAGCACAGGGAGGGCTTCAGAGGGTACCGTTTTAGCCAATTCGCGTGCTTTTTGCAGATGGGAATTTGCTGATGAAGCCATCTCGAAAACTGCATTACTAAGCCCCTCCCGGAAATCCACACTAATTCCTGTTTGGCCTCCGTCTTGAATCATAAGGCCGTGTTTGGCTGCTATGTCAGATGGTATATAGGCAGAATGACGGTGACGACTTGCATGGTATGGTAGTGATTTCAGAAGCAATGCAAGTCCGCTAGCTTTACCAATATGAGAAGCGGCATGATCAGCTATTGTGGAATTGATGCCTCCAGACTGCAATGTTGTGTACAAGATAGTAGACTGTGTGTCCTCAGCATATTTCTCCAGCTCTTCAATAGTTTGGGGGACTTCTTCGGGCTCCCTTTGAGCATCTTTTATACGAGCTTCAACCGATCGTTTCAGCCAGGCCTTGCTTATTTTATGTTCTGATATAACTGACGACAGTGACTGAGCTATAGGATGCTCAATCAGATTATTGGCGTAGATTTTGTCAATTACATCTTGCCACCAAACAAGCCGCATCAGGCCTATCCTGGGATCAGAAGCAACATCCATTGCTTTGGCGGTTTCAACATTAAAGGCGCGAAGTGCAAACGCAGCTCTTCGCATCTCAGGAGGAAGTTCGAGGAGACAGAGGTAATTGTGGTAATCATAGCTTCTTACTTGTTGTACGCAGTATGAGAAAGCAGATTTTAAGCTGCTAGACTTGGAAGCAGCATTCATCAACGTAAACTCAAAGGCACCTGAAAAAATGTTATACGAATTTGTAGATGCGTTAAAAAGATAAGATATGGATACAAGCGCGACAAAATAAAAGGCATGTAATACATTATACATCCACGTTTAGATAGCTTTTCACGAAGCCCTAATTCCACTCTCATTCAATTTTATGAACCAAATCACAGCAAAGAGGCAACCGTTCATGGAAATGGATTGTACTTCCCTCATTCACTCTCTCGCTTGAAGACCCTACCATTGATAGACATGGAACTCTGGGGTAGCAGGTTTAAATTGCATAGAGTGTGACAAGGGAATAGAAGGAACAACGAGCCTGTATGATCACTCTTCGTGGTAACATGACGAGGAGTTAAAGAAATCGAGACATCGAAAATGATTAGAACTATAGAACACCAGAATTTGATTCAATTATGAGCGTGAATAACATCTGGTTGTTACTTGTTAGTGTTAGAAAGCAGAAATACTGAAGGGAAGCTCAAGCGAGGTAAACGGCCAGGTGCACATTGCTGCTAGGAGTTTCGGAAGAATGGCTCTAACAAGAAAGTCAATCGGAGACTAAAAGCGTGTGAAATGTCAATTCTTGGAACGCGACCCTTCAGCCATGAACGACTATGACATAATCTGCCCTCCTTTCACGATCTCGAAACCAAAAACTAACGGAATAAATGGTACGGAGTAGCAATTTGACGACTCAGGGAAAGTAATCAAGAAGAATAGCAAATGTTACCATAGCTACTAAATGATATGGAGTACTTGGTACTTTGTATATTTCCCAAAATAGAGGTCACATTTAGACCTTTAAAATGCGATTATTCTTAAAACCTCCAAAAGCGGTCAGATTCTAATAAAAAAGAATCAGAATGAGCTTATAGTTATGGATACGACCGTCTCATAGGAGAATTACTGATTTGAATAGGCTGGACTATAATAATTGGAGAAACAAACAATAGCAACGAGTAGCTCATGGAACCTAAATTCATGAATTGCAAAAAAGAATCTGACAATCGTCAGCGGTGTATGAAAAAAATTAAAAGTTTGGGGACGAAATCTTAGAGATTGAAAACAATAAAGAATATAAATAAAAATACCTGCAAAATGGTGTAGGATTGAATCGAAACGATGAAATGAAGTTGAGGACTGAAGTTTAGTATTTTATACTCAACTAAATATGACAACAAAATGAACTGTGTTGGAGAGGTGAAATGGTTATGGAGGACTCAAGTTTCTAGTGTTCACCTGATTAGGCCCGCAAAAAGACTTATGGCCCGATAATAAAAGGATTTTTAGTGTGTTCGTGGGCTGATTGAGGACCATACTTAAAAGAGTCCACATCTTACCGGCAAATTAAATGAGTGGTGGTCATCATGGCTATATGTTCGAGCATCGCAGCTCAGGGGCCTTGACTAGGCATCATGGCTACTAAGTCCGACCATAGGGGACGTCATGGGCTCATGCCTACTTATGTTCGGATGTTTTGGGGGAGTGGGGAGCGGCCTAGCGAACTTTGAATTTTATATCGACCGCTTGATGTTTTACATATTTCAATAATTTATTTATGACGCAATCTTGTATGAGATCATTGTACGTCATACAATACAACGGTCTCATAATACCTTGATTGTCATTTTAAATATTATAATTAAATATAGCGTTCAACCTATGAAAGATCCGTTGGACGGTATACATTGATTTCATAGGAGACTAAAGTGTAAATCCCTCTTTAAGAATGATAATTAGTTGGGATTAGAGGTAGCCACGGGCCGGGTTCAAGCTAGGCCAGGCCGGCGCCACGGGCTGGGCTTGTTTTGCTCGACCCGGAACTGGCCCGTTGGGGGTGGCAAACCGTGACGGGCCGGGCCGGGTTGGCCAGATCTCGGCCCGTTAGCAGCCCGTTGGTTGTA
>JAUEKU010000009.1:94515-104787 GCA_032274805.1 Gypsophila paniculata
CGTCACCCTCAACCTCAAGGGCCAAGCCCTCCCCGGATCGGACCTCCGCCACGAAGAAGAAACCGGAAGTGAACATGAACATGGACGAGTCAGCCCTTGACAACCCGGATCTGGGGCCCTTCCTGCTGAAGGTGGCCAGGGACACCATCGCCTCGGGAGATGGGCCCAACAAGGCCCTGGACTACGCCATCCGGGCCTCCAAGTCCTTCGAGAGGTGCGCCCTCCAGGGAGAGCCCAGCTTGGACCTGGTCATGAGCCTCCACGTGGTGGCCGCCATCTACTGCAGCCTTGGACGCTTCGACGAGGCCGTCCCCGTGCTAGAACGTGCTGTGAGTGTGCCTGAAATAGGGCGTGGCCCCGATCACGCGCTGGCTGCATTCTCAGGGTATATGCAGTTGGGTGACACCCACTCCATGTTAGGTCAGCTGGAGAGGTCCATTCATTGTTACCAACTGGGTTTGAACATCCAGCTTCAGGCCCTCGGTGACTCTGATCCCCGTGTTTCTGAAACCTGCAGGTCCCCCTTTCCTCTTCTTCTTCACCTTTTTTTTCCCAAAAAAATAATCATTTCCATTTTACTTGATATTCATATCATGCTTTATCCACTAACTCCTGTTTGATGAGTGTTTCATTAATAATTATTATTTGGTTTGTAATTGTATGACCTGAATTCGCGCTTTCTCATTCATTCTTACAACGCCTTGTTATTGCTTTTCCTGTTCAATCTAACAAGCTCACTACGTTTGATTACATACGGTTAAAACCCAGTTTATGTGATCATGTTTGCCAGTGTGGTACTGGGGAGGGATAATTGCTCTATACACGGGCTAGATGCTACTAGAACCACACCCTGATTTTGATGTGTGTCTCAACGGTTTGATATGAGGCCTTTCTGCGTATAGAAGCACTCAAATTCCAAAGCTACGAAGTAATAGGCCCCAGTATTACCTTTGACAAAAATGGACTTTACGAATTAGGTTTGCTCAATGTCTTTTTTATTTTCACACTTAGCATAGCCCTTGTGGATTTATCATATGAAACCCGCTATGCCCTGTCAATTTCTTTCACCTCACACTTAACATAGCCAACTTTTGAGATTTTTATGGGGACTTTTTCTTCCTTATACATAAGACCCCGTTTCTATCATACTCCAGATTATTAAGAGTGTGGTGAGATGGTATTGCTTTTCAATCACCAGAATGAAACACAATTTGAGGTACTCAGTTGTTGCAGTGAAGTGATAGTTCTTTCAGAGGCATTGCTAGCGCCTATTGGCTGGAGCATAAACTTGCTCACTGTGTTTAAGAACTTGTGTTTTTCATATGTGAACTGTTGCAATCGTGGATCAGAGTTGTGGCATTTCCCTTTTACAAGAACCTTTAGCATGATGTCATCTTTTATTTCTCTTGCACATTTTCCCCTGGTTTAAAATTTAGTTTCGATTTATTTTATCAGGTACTTAGCGGAGGCTCATGTCCAAGCCATGCAGTTCGACGAAGCTGAAAAGCTGTGTAAGCAAACTCTAGAAATCCATCGTGTACATAGTGCTCCTGCGTCACTCGAGGAGGCTGCTGACCGTCGCCTGATGGCTCTTATATTGGAGGCTAAGGCCGACTATGAGTCTGCCCTGGAGCACCTTGTTCTTGCCAGCATGGCAATGATTGCTAATGGACAAGAAAATGAGGTTGCATCTATTGATGTTGGCATTGGCAACATATATCAATCCCTTTGCCGTTTTGATGAGGCAGTTTTCTCCTATCAGAAGGCACTAACTGTCTTCAAAGCATCCAAGGGCGAAAACCATCCCTCCGTTGCATCCGTATTTATTCGTCTTGCTGACCTGTACTACAAGACTGGAAAGCTTAGAGAGTCCAAATCCTACTGTGAGAACGCCCTGAGGATTTACAACAAACCCGTTCCTGGAACTGCACAAGAAGAGATTGCTGGTGGATTGAGTGAAATCGCAGCTATATATGAGTCTGTAAACGAGCCAGAGGAGTCCTTAAGGCTCTTGCAGAAGGCGATGAAGTTATTGGAAGATAAACCGGGACAACAAAATACGATTGCAGGATTGGAAGCGCGCATGGGTGTGATGTATTATATATTAGGAAGATACGGTGAAGCTTTGGGCTCCTTCGAAAATGCAGTTGCCAAACTCAGGTCTAGTGGGGAAAGGAAATCTGCCTTCTTTGGTGTGTTGTTGAATCAGATGGGCTTGGCGTGCGTGCAGTTGTTTAAGATTGATCAGGCAGCCGAATTGTTTGAAGAAGCGAGGGCGGTCCTGGAGCAAGAATGTGGCCCTTGTCACCAGGATACTCTTGGAGTATATAGCAATCTTGCCGCCACTTATGATGCTATGGGCAGGTACGGTTTGACTATTTCCTTGACTCTTTGAATGTTTCTGTCTGTTGAATCAGTTACGCTGGCTTGTCTATTTGTTTATTGTGCCCTGACTCAAGCTTGGTCTGCCGTATCTGTATTCAACTATATTTTAAACAAACTTTGCAGTCTTCTATATTGTTTTAAGATAACACTCTTGTTTTACAATGGGATATTGATAACATTGCCCAAGACGGACTGCTGGGAAACAATTAGGATTATTTAGCTCACGTCCCTGTGGGAGTATTGTTGCGAGAGTATATTCTTTTGTGGAAATTTATCTCTATTTGTCCGCGGTCATGGTTTAGTACTTTAGTTTTAGTATTTGCAGGTGCTTAAACAGCTCCGTTGCAGGCCTACAGAGGTAACCTGCTTTGTTTCGGTTTGTGCAATACGGAGTATATTGTTATTGTTCACGCCAAATTGTATATGAACTGTTACATCTATGGCGCGCAAACAATAAAATACCCGCGTTAGCAGGTTTAGCTGTTTGACAAAGTTATATCTTACCTGGTCTTCATCTGTGAGCTGTCTTTGAGAGAATAATGGACAGCTCTTTGAAATTTTCAATGTAAAGTTCCTTGCTGGATCAAAATCATCCATCATTATTGAATAAACTAAGTGGATATGTTTGCTAGGCTGTAAATGAGAATGTGTACTTTTGGCGTCATTTGAGTATTATTTATGACATGTTGATGGGGTGGGCTTACAGAATAGAAGATTCTATCGAGATCTTGGAGTACGTCGTAAAATTGAGGGAAGAGAAGCTGGGGACTGCAAATCCAGAGTTTGACGACGAGAAGAACAGGCTTGCTGAGCTATTGAAAGAAGCAGGCAAGAGCAGAAATAAAAAAGCAAAATCGCTGGAAAACCTGATTGATCCAAATTCAAAGAGAACAAAGAAAGAGACGACTAAACGATGGGGGTTTAGGATTTGAGAAAGCAGGAGGTTCAACGATGGACTGCTGCTGGCTCACATGTATAACATAGAATGTTGTGTATAGGTTAAAAAATGCAAGTCTGTCGTGCGTTTTTTTCCTCAGAGACTGGAATTCTTCATATGATTTGATTTATTGTGATTGATTGATTGCTGAGTGTGATTATTTCATCCCCTCGTGTTGCTGTTGATGTAAAGAAAATGCTGCTACTACATATAGAGGTTGCGCAATGCATTAACTCGGTGCGTCATGCCATCAATTCTGTTTTGCATTCTGCTGGCAGGGTAAGAATATGGCTATGCAGAGAGATCAGGTGCTTGTCGCGACAATCTAATTTAACAAGTATTTGGGATAATAGGCGTTGAGGAGCTGACATTGACAACCTCTCGTCAGTCGCAGCATCAGGCAAGAAAATAGGTGGATGTCTGCTAACAGACGAGGGGATTACACTGTGTAGAATAGATAAGGAATTGAAAACAAGAAGCAATATAATGGTTATAGGAAGTCGCAACTCGGAAGCTATGAATGTGTTTGGATGGGTGGATTTGGAGGGAAAAGGAGGGGAGGGATTTGGATGGATTGAAAATTCGTTGTTTGGTTAGTAAAATAGGGGTGGAGGATTTGGAGGGGGGAGGGAAAATGAATCCCTCAATTTCCCTCCTCCAAGGCAATTTATTTCCCCTTCATTGAAGGAAAGATTTGAAGGAAAAATTGACCTCCTCCATTCCCCCTTCTCTCCCTTTCCCTTCTCTCCCCTCCCTTTCCCTCCTATTTTGCTATCTAAACAATGCGTATATGTTAATGGTGTACGTTCACTCACATAAGAACAATTGAGAAGAAGTAGTAATAAAGTGAGGCAGCTTGAAATGAAAGCAAAGAGGCCAAGTAAAACCCAAAGTGACGTAAATATTAGTCGCGAAGGTTGAAGCAAAAGAGGGGGGACAGAAGAGATGAGATTTGACAAAAACAGAGAGGGAATGGGTGGTAGGGAATAAAGAAGAGGTGTGAGGGATTGGGCCATGCTAGGAGAGAGTGGGCCGATGATAATGAGGAATGGTGGACCGTGGAGAAAAGGAAGAATGAGGAATGAGTAGACCGTAGGTGACTTGAGAGACGAGAATAATACGGAGTAAAAAAGAGAAGAGAAGAGGGTAATTGGTAAAGAAAGCGGCCACTAGCTTTGCATGAAAGAATTAGGAGGCACACAAAGATTAAGATTAAATTAAGATTAGTAAGTAGTGCAAGTGGAGAGAGAGAGAGAGAGAGAGAGACGTAGGAAGCTCGCATGACCTTGTAAGTTTTGAAAAAAAACTAAAAAGAAAAAGAAAGAGAGGGAGTGGGAGGGTAGATAGAAGAAGCTTTGCGCTGAGCTTGAGGGGATCGCCTCTCACCTCACACCTCAACGCGGCCTCCGCATCAACCCCATTCTCATTCATATTCGTATTCGTATTCGTATCAGTAGGAATTCATAAAGACATCACCGCCTTCTTGGTCTTGCTAATCTTTTATTTTAGTTAAGTTTGTGTTGTCTTCTTTGCCTCCCTCTCTCCCTCCTTCCCGCACCCCACTCTCTCTTTCCTCTTTCCCGGTATGCACTCTGTCTCTCTCAGTTTGTTTGTTTGTTTGTAATATGATTTGATTTGTAAGTCGTAACTAACTGTTATTTCCATTTGCGTTATCGGAATCCTGTTATTACTTGTTACCTCATCTTCATTCCCATTCCCCTTCTTCCTTCCTTTTTTCCAATTAGCTTCCTCCTTTTAACTTCTTCTTCTTCTGCTTCCCTGCAGAGTCTCTTTTACGCCCCTCCAAATGTCCTTCTCTTTGTGGTGCTCCTCTTCCTCCTTGGACCCTCCTCCTCCTTACCCCCACGGTTTTCGTTCCACTCCTCCCCCACCTCCTTTGCCCAAGGCTTTTTTCAGGCCTCTTCGCCACGATGACCTTCCTCCCTCCCCTCTTGATCCTCCTCCCTCCTCCCTCGTTCTCTCTTCATCTCCTTCTTTGGTGCCTCAACCCTTCTGCAGCTTCTCCCCAACTGATCATATTTGGGTGGCCCCCACTCCTCCTAATCTCGACTTTGTCCGCACATTATTGATTGATAATTACGACAGCTACACTTTCAATCTCTACCAGGAATTGTCCGTTGTCAATAAGGGTATTTCCTCCTGCCCCTTCCTTTCCTTTCTTTTTCTTTTTAATTCAGCACTTCCTACAGTTCCTTGTCCATGTTCATTATCTACTCCCTTCCTTGCCTATTTAGTCCATAGAGGCAGTAAGCAGTTCATCCCATATTTTCACACATGTGATCTGCCTCGCCCTTGTAGCTTGCAATGCCATTATTTCTCATTACGATGACTACTGACTACTGATTGCTTTTCTGTGGGTGATCCTTACTACCAGTGCCTCCTGTTGTTGTGCGCAACGACGAATGGACATGGGAAGAAGCATATTTCTATTTGTACGAGGAAAGAGCCTTTGATAACATTGTCATATCTCCTGGCCCTGGTTCCCCAACATGTCCTTCTGACATAGGTGACACTACTTACCTCTTCATTGATAACTACTCCATTTTGTATTAGTAGTTACTATCTGTCGATATATGGGAATGTTGTGGAAAACTTTCAGATCATTGCTTTCTAGGCTTCCGTCTCGAGCCATACTCTATTGGATGTCTTCCACATTCAGATATATTAGGTGAAAGTTCATTTTGATATGCTCTTCATTTGTCAGGATTATGTCTCCAGCTTCTGCGTAAGTGCACCGACATACCAATTTTGGGTGTTTGCCTTGGCCATCAGGTATGTCTTGCAACTCGTTGCAGCCCTTTCACCTGTATAGGAATTTGCTATGAACACTAATATCTATAGTGTCAAAAGACTCAAAACTTCATTCTATCACAAAAATTTAAGAGGCAAAATCTAAATCGTACTGAATTTGGAACCTAGCGATGTATGTCAATAAGATTATCTTCACTTTACTTTGCATCCCTTTGAAAACACTTTAGAATTTGAATACTGATGTGCTGATGGATTGGTAAAAACCCTGGAGGATAGGACTATCTATCTACTTTTTGCTCTTTGTTTCGATGCCAATATGTTACTACTTCAACTTTAAAACAAAATTTGAGATTTCCCGTCAGAGACTGACAACCTTCATCAATAAGGTTCACAGTCTGCCTGTTGCAGTGAGCATTTGGTTGTAGTGTTTGACATGGCCAGTTGCTCAAGTGTATGGAAGAGTGCTTCATCATTATTGTTTTGTATGGGCTCACGGGTCCCTGACTCTGTGCTAGCTGTGGAAGACGTGTCTGATGGTGTAGGATAGTGATACCTTGTCCCTTTCACTTATCACGTAGTTCTTCATTTCTATATACCTCATCTTCTGGCAGGCTCTTGGCTATGCACATGGTGCCCAAATTGTACATGCAGTTGAACCCATACATGGACGTTTGAGGTATTTTTTTTTTGTTGTTTACGCTAAATATTACCTCCATGCTTTAGAATTGGACTTCGGGAAACTTTATATGGAGTACGTCCTTTTCCTATATAAGTGTGAGTGGAAACTCTGATTATCTATTTCTGATGTTTGGTATGAATGGCAACTGTCAACTGGCGAAATTGTGTGTCGTTAAAGGCTCAAAGTGTGTCTCTGCTTAGCTACTTTTACCCCTTTTATCCTCCTTTCCATTTTAGGGTGTAACCGATTGTCTTCTCATTCCTTTTACGACAAACACTTTCTTTTTACTAGTACCTTGGTATCCTTAAGAAATTGTAGAATAACAAAATAACCTATGATTTAACAAGTACTCACACGCCCTAAACATACTTGAATTATCAACTTAATAACCCCAAATTCAACCACCTACTTTCTCTCATCTTCGGTCATGAATCATGTCACCATCCCTCCACCCTTCCAAACACTAACAAAACACCTACTCTCTCCTCTTTCACTCCGTTGCACCTCTTACTCTCTTCCAAAAACCATCCAACAACCTCTCTCCTACTTGAGCTTTTTGCCGGTGACTTTGACCTTATTGACCTCTCTTTGTCAGCAAAAGTTGACCAAATTTCCTCTCCTCTCTTCGACAATATCTCTTTATAGGTGGCTACGATTAGGAGGTGGTCTGATGGAGAAAGTAAGACGAGGCGTAGATGGCGGTGGGTTTAATAGAGCGCTAGTTGGACGTCTATGGCTGTATTAAGGAGGTGAGATGAGGACGAGAGTGGTTGCGACAGTGGAGCTGATGTTTTGGACCTTTGGTGGAGATGGCTGTGGGTGTGAATGTGTGATATTTCAGAGGTGGGAGTGACAGAAGGGGAG
Source organism: Gypsophila paniculata (assembly GCA_032274805.1). Lineage (NCBI taxonomy): Eukaryota > Viridiplantae > Streptophyta > Magnoliopsida > Caryophyllales > Caryophyllaceae > Gypsophila > Gypsophila paniculata. Next base: position 102,153 of record JAUEKU010000009.1, read on the forward strand.
ACGTTTGTGTGAGATGGTAGTGTGGTTAAGAGGTAATCAATTTTTTTAAAGGTTTACTACCATTGGAAATAACACCCTTGTGCCTCTTGATATATTATTATTTACGGAGATCTTTTTTAAAAAAGTTTCACCCATGACAATCAGGAAGATAAAACCTTGACAGAGGGAGTATGTGTTTGGCTATATATTACTCGTCTATTCTGTTAATTATAGAGCATATCTTTCAGCTCTAAAATATGTCTTTATAGTTGCATAATTTCCTCGCAAAATATTATTTGGAATAGCAACAGCGACTTCCATCTTTGTGTTGTGATGTGTGGCAACAGGCAACACAGTGTCTTATTTAAGGCATGAAAACTCCTCGTGTATGAATGGTAACTTTGTAATGTTTCTGTTTGGATCATTATTGCAGTGAGATTGAGCACGATGGTAGTAAGATATTTCACAATATACCTTCTGGAAGAGATTCTGGTTTCAAGGTATGTTGATGGCCGTTAGTGATTTAAGTTGAATGTGGTTTTAATATTGCATCTGATATTTTTCATGATTTCGTAAGACTTCAGAGTTCGGTCTCAACTTTTATTGTACTCCAGATAGAGGATGCTTTTTGAGCTTTCTTCGAATTCAATTGAAGTCAGATGAACTGTTTCAGAAACCAAAAAGAATTGTTAACTTTCTTTTGCACGAGGGTCCATGAATGCAGCAAAATTTTGCTACGGTCGTTTGATGAATTGTGTATACCACGGACGAGTTCAACATTCAACTTACAATTTCGAAGTTCCTTTAACTTATATGGATTTGAAAAAGTGATTTTGTCTTCACTGCAAGGGTTTCAAAATTGTAACAAACTTTCTTAAAAGATGGTCTAAATATAACTGGTCTTGGATTTTCTAATGCCATGCACTAGATGAATATCTTCATCATATTATGCTATTTGAGAAGCTATATCCCGTATATGCATTATATTTTAAATTGTTGAAAATGAACTTATTATTGATGTTCATCGGATGTAGTTTATCTCCGATGGAACATTCTTCTTTATTTTATGCATTGTGTAAAAGCTATCTTGACCTCTATACGTTTCTGATTTCTATTCTATTTACTACGTCTTTCTGCAATTGAAGATTTGGCCTTCGTATGTTAAGTGGTCTGGAGACTTTATTTATCCTAATGCTCTTTGCTGTGATTGCTGAAGGTTGTTCGTTATCATTCACTTGTGATAGATGAGGACACATTGCCAAAAGAGCTTATTCCTACAGCGTGGGCCTCGTCACACGATACCCTTTCCTATCTCGATACTTCTTGCTTGGCCCCTAATCCCTATTCTGGCATGGGAGCCCAACAAATCACCGTGAAATCTCTGCCAACTTATTTTGAAAATAGAAGTCCTTTGTTCTCCCTTCACTGCAATTCTGTGCGTAGTGAAAGAGTAATCATGGGCATTAGGCATGTCAGCAGACCTCATTATGGTTTGCAGGTGCATTCTATCTACATTACTTTGTTTCTCTGCTTTGCCCTTTCCTCCATGCTAGCATGATTTCTGTAGTATGTTTGGGACTTGCTGACAAGGGCCTGTCTTTGTTTTCAGTTTCATCCAGAGAGTGTTGCAACTAGTTATGGGAGGCAGATGTTTAAGAATTTTCGGGAAGTAACTATAGATCACTGGAAGGGAATTACAGCAGCATCTCCTAAAAGTAGATTTGATGGTATAGTGGAGCTCTGCTTATGTTGCTTTTAAGCCTATTTTCAAACGTCTGGCATGCTAATTTTTTTTTTTTAAATTATTCCCTAAATTTAGGATGCATTTAAAACTTGATGTTCAGACCTGAATTGCTTACATGACTACTACTACATTTTGTCTGAGCAGTAAACTTTATTTAGCATGCATGCAGGTACCTCACTCAGTTCAGCCCTTCCGGTCATTGGCAAGAGTTAGACAAAATCCTAAAAAGGAGAGTGCCAATGGGCACTGTAATAGCAACAATCTGTTAGATAGTTCTCGGCCAAGCATAGGCACTCGCCACCTGAAGTTACGGTGGAAGAGGCTTGATTCTCTTGCTAACAGAGTTGGTGGGGCAAGAAATATCTTTTGCAAATTGTTTGGAGATCACAAGGATGAAGAAAATTTTTGGCTCGACAGTTCATCTGTAGAAAAGGTTAGTTGATATGGATATATGAAGTGATCTATTTAGCCAAAATTTTCTTGGTTATGTTTCTCTTTCAGGGACAGTTGGTGAATATTTAGGTAATTAAAAATTGAGAATCTGAAGATTCCCTCTGCAAGCTAGCAGTGCTTGCTATTTTTCAGTGTAATTGCAATCTTGAACCTCAAATGTTATGCAGTGATCTTGGCTCGCCATACCGGGTTCTTGAACCCATGTAATCAGTTTATGTCTTTAACACACAATGTGCTTGAGTCATCTTCTCAGTTGGCTTACTTCCAGTCGTCCAGAGACAAGCTGTCCCCTCTGATAACTCGATCTTTTCACTATTATTTCTTCAAAATTGAGACTCTCGTGTTGATTTGTTTGATTGATTTTTTTTTTTAAATGTATGTGTGATCCGAAAATGGGTTAGGCCCGAGGAGTTCTAGTCCATCTCGGATTCGAATAAAGATATTATTGTTTTAGATATT
>JAUEKU010000009.1:104887-117215 GCA_032274805.1 Gypsophila paniculata
ACAATTTAATTATGTTACTCCTTACTTCTTACCTTACATTTCAATAATCATGTCAAAGTGATCTTATTAGACCAACCCCAATCGACTATCGACTATGAATACTAAGTATTAGTCTAGGGGTCGCCCAATTAAACAAGCAGTAAGTATTAGTACAAAGCAAAATCAGCTACCTGTGAATGTCATACGAGTACATTAATTGTAAACATTAAATCTGACAAACAAGTCATTTAAGTTGAGGTGGGTGAAGACAGGTTAAATTTAATACAAAGATTGTACAACTGGTTGTACTACAACTGATTTCACTTTTGTGAGTATTGATGTAAAGTTTATGAGTTTTCTTATAAAAGTTTATGCTCAAAAAAATTATAAAAATGCTCACAAAATTAGAAATGGTTGTAATACAACAGGTTGTACAATCATTTTTTTCCGGTCGGGTGATTTATAGGTGTATTTGTCTTCAAACAGGGTCATTTTGAGGGTTTGGAACTTTGGATATGCCTAGAGGTGGCAATCGGGTCAGTCGGGTCGGGTTCAGATCGGGTCTGATCGGGTCGGGTCATATCGGGTCGGGTCATTAGCGGGTCATAACGATCTTCGGGTCGGGTCAATCGGGTCATTTCATAGCTCGGGTTCGGGTCGGGTCGGGTTCAGGTTGTTGTCGGGTCGGGTCATTAAGACAGATTAGTCAGGTCGGGTTGGATCGGGTCACTATCGGGTCATGTTATTCTGATAAATTTGTCGACTTGGATCAAGTTGAGTTGGTTTGGGTTTTTTGCGTGTCGAGTTATGATGATAATCTATCTAATCATGTTTCATTTACATTAAATTCTGCCTCTGTAACTCAGTAATTCATTATCTTGTTTAAAACATTTTCTGACAAATTATATTTTTGGCTCTATCGTATGTAATAAGATCAGATCGGCTTAGAGGTTGGGTCATTTTTCGGGTCGAGTCAGCTGTCGGGTTGGGTCGGGTCGGGTCGGGTCAAATAGTTATCGGGTCGAATTTGGGTTACGGGTCTTCTCGGGTCGGGTCGGGCCGGGTTTCGGGTTTACCTTAATCGGGTCGTATCGGGTTACAGGTCATCATCGGATCGGGTCGAGTTCGGGCCGGGTTATTCAGGTCGGGTCACTCGGGTCGGGTCAGTCTTGCCAGCTCTAGATATGCCTTGTGTGTGTTTACCGAAATATGTAAAGATAACGGTTCGATCAAAACTAATGTAATACAAGTCGCATTGTGTTAAGTTGGGCTAAATCGATTCTCTAATCATATTTAAGTTTGATTGATAGAATACGATACATATAATATCAATCAATCTAGATCAAATTATTTAACTCAAATTAATTTCAATAATTTGGGTAATGGAAATTTGAGTGACGCTAGGATTGAGAATCGTAAGAAGGACTACACTCAATCAATTTTCAGTCTGAAAACCCAAAAAAAAGAGTTAACACCACTCCAATGACTCCAACTATCCTAAAAATTAGATAAAAGGACCTAAACTTCTAAGAGGAGGCTTTAAGGACCTCATCCAATTTAAAAGACAACATTACTCTTGTCTAAATAAATCATTTTCATTTTTCATATAAAATAATTTATACAAAAAATATTCGGAGTATAATTTTCATATAAATATTTTCTTGTAGAGCTAAAAATACTAGTCAAATTTTGTCTTCCCGAGTAATTTTAAACCCTTAATTTTAACCAAGTATTATTTTTCTCTTTGATTTTTTCTCATTTTTTTCTTTTAATCCATTTTCATTTAATATATATGAGAAAAGAAAAATACATAATTTTCATATAAATATTTACTCATTTTTTTTTCTTTTATTCCATTTTCATTATATACAAAAAATATATAATTTTCATATAAATATTTACTAGCAATTTTCATAAGCAAAATAATTGGAATTTGAAAATACAAGAAAATGATTAATTTTCAACATAGAATAAAAATTTCGTTAAAAATAATTTGTATTGTAATTTTCGTATAGGCCATAAACTCATATTGGTATTTTGATATCATTAAGTAAGCTTGTGAAGGGTATTATGGTCAATAAAATGCATTGAGGTCCTCAAAATCCCCAAATTAAAGTTGAGATCCTTAAATAGTTTGGGTCCTTTTATTATACTTTACTCCCAAAAAAAGGGGAAATGAGAAATCATTGGCCGTCAGATGAAAGACATCAACCGCTGAGCAGGATGGAAATGTAGCACACGGATTGAGGTTAAGAACCGTAGGATTAGTCAAGATCGGGCGGCCACAAAATAAGGCGCATAAAAATCCCTCCAACCCCCAAATTTCAAACATTTAGAAATCAAATCAGTGTCCCCTATTTAACCCCCCAATTTCAACACAAAACACATTCACAAACCCAAAATCAGAAACATATTTAAAAAAGAGAAAACAAAGAATGTCAGGAAGAGGTAAGGGTGGAAAGGGTCTTGGAAAGGGCGGAGCAAAGAGGCATCGCAAGGTCCTGAGGGACAACATCCAGGGCATCACCAAGCCTGCCATTCGCCGTCTTGCTCGCCGTGGTGGTGTCAAGCGTATCAGTGGCCTCATCTATGAGGAGACTCGCGGTGTCCTCAAGATCTTTTTGGAGAATGTCATCCGTGATGCTGTTACCTACACTGAGCACGCTCGTCGTAAGACTGTCACTGCTATGGATGTTGTCTATGCTCTCAAGAGGCAGGGCCGTACTCTCTATGGTTTTGGTGGTTAGGTTGTTCTTTTGTGGATTACGTTTCATTACTTGTCACTGCAAAATTTCAAACTCCTTTCTTATGATGAAATATATTCTCTCTTATTTGCACTTTCTGTCTTTTTGTTTATCATCCTTTTTTTATTTGTTTCTCCTGATTACATTCTACATTCTCTCATCTAACTACTTGTATCCATTTTACTGTAAAAGTTTTTGTGTATGGATTTCTGAACAGGATTAAGCCAGGCTCTAAAATTGTTGGAATAAAGATATTACTGTACTATTAAGATGTTTATTCATAGGCAGAAGCAATTTCACTTAAAATCAACGTTTTAAATTAGCAATAAATGTTCCAGTCATGCTCATCCTAAATACAAGCACATTATATACAGTTCGCATACGCAATCAACTGAAATGCCTTCCCCGCCATCTACAATTTTCTTCCGACTGATAATGCTACTACAAGAATTGACTTCATAAGCTGGTATCTACACCCCCCAAAACGGCTCATTCCCCTGAGCTTTCGCACGAGCTACCCAGATTACCCATTATATCATGCACCAACAGTCTTATCATATCGCTCCCTGATGATCTCGATATATCTAAGCATTCTTGTAGGTCTGAATCACAAGCGATCAACACCCACTCGTGATCGTCGTCCAGGTACTTTAACTCAAACGTTCCCACTTCCAGTTTTAGCCTCTTTGCTACTTCCTCCCTCAACTCAACGATGTTGGAAGCAAGTGAGAACCTAAATCGAATTATATCTTCTCTAAACGTGGCTTTTATAGTCACTGTCTTCATATCTTGTCTAACAGAAAATCTGGAGGTCATACCAAAAGCATTTGTACCTACTTTTGAAGATGGGCTCGGACACGACGGATTCATCCAGCCTGCGTCTGGGGTGGATTCATCTACATTGGCATCAGCCCCTGACGAGCATATATTTCTTAAATCTTTTGAGCTTCCTGCATCTTCTAGAAGCATTGCCCCAAAGTTTTCATGAGAATGTGCAGCAAAGAGAGCATCTGGGATTGAGTAGGCCCCATTCTGTCGAAACATTAAGCCTGATGAGTTACCCACTTGTTCATGAAAGCTTTGGACAAAATTTCCATTTGGTGGGTTGCTTTCAGTTCCCGGGCTCCCATGGCATGATCCATGAGAAGTTGACGTGCCTGTGGATCCACTCCCACCTTTAGAAGCAAATCCATTCTGCTCATTTACCCTCTCTTCGCGACTCGATGCCCTACCGTTTGTCTGCCCATCAATTCTTGGTTCATGGGGCGGCATTTCACTCCTCTCATCGGGAACATCAATAGGTTGAGATGTTGGTGATAGTTGCTGGCAAGTCCCATTCACACCCGCAGGCCATGAAATCGACCCAACAGGAACAGGAATGGAAGGTTGAGCAAGAGAAGTCAAGCTAAATGTTCCGTCAGCACCTTGCACTGACTCAATCACACGCTTGAGCTTTGTAAGGGAGCGGTTAACCTTGTTGATTTTCCGAGATGGCCATCGAGATATCCCATGCTGCCTACAAATGCGCTTCATAGTTGTCGGGCACACTGTTAAATGATAACACCCTGGTTAAATACACAATCCATGCAATCGAATCCTGCACATGAACTTGCTACATAAATAAAGAAAGCAATACTCCGTATATATCGATACCTCCAAGGCTCTTTGCAGCATCTTTAAGACTCCCAGCAAAATATTGTTGAAGGACCTCCAGGCTAATTTGTTTTTCAGCTTTACCACGCTTCCTTTCAGATGTTTTTTTGGTCTCTTTCTTTTCTGTAGGAGATATTGCATTGTGGCGTCCATTAGCAACAGTATCATTCATTGCACCATTTGGAGCATCTGCTTCCACCATCAACTGTGACCGGGAATCCTTTACAAGTGGCAGTACACCATTCATGGCCACTACCCCAGAAGACGGTTTAATCGACAAATTAGATTCAATCTGTAAGTCATGATCATAATCCATAGAGACTTCAATGATTTCCATATGTTTTCTCTCTTCTTCCAGAGTATGTCCAGAAGCAACCATGAGATTCTGGAGATCCTGTTTCATTGTTGCCAAAATTGAGTCCAGCAAATCTAGCTGCTCCGCACTGTCTGTTATGGTAGAAGGCAAAAAGAACTCAAGAACATAATCATCATCCCCGGTGTGTTTGCTCCTCAAACAGATAGCAAAACTGCCTCTTAATCTGAACATCCGAGCGTAATGCACCAATGGGTAATCGATTTTACAGAATTGTGATATATCTCTGCAAAACGACAGGCCATGGGAAGAAAATGCCCTCCCAGCAACACCCTGCCCTTTCTGAAGATGGTGCTCAGCACAAGCCTCCCGGAAGCCCAATATTTGAGCATCTACAATATAGAATGCTGCATCAGTGGTGGACATGCATACTCGTCCCATGCAACTACCATCAAAGCTGGAACAGCTTTTCTTCAAACCACCACCGTAGGCTAGGACACTTCGATGCCTGCAAGGAATCCAAGTCTGAGCCAAAGGCAACTTATACGTTTCACATACCTCTGTTAATACTTCCAAAATTTCAGCAAGTGCATTTTGTCGACCTTCATTGCAGATCTGAACAAGCGTGATCACCATGTCAGTAAGTTGTTTTGCTAAAGGTGATCGATCAAAGTTAATTACAAGCGCGGAAAGCTTTAAAATTTTACCTGTATGTTAGGGTGATCTAATATTTCTGAACTCCTGAGATTTACTGCCTGCACAAAGAAGAATTGAAAGATCTCAAATGGATGCATAGCCCGTGCTTAATACTTACTTAAAAGCAGAAAATTTTGCCAAATAGATGTAAAACGTAACCACAAAAGTAATTGATTCCATATATCATGCAGGGTATCAAGTGAGTAATACTTAAGGCCAAATCCTCTGACATTAAAACTCTCTCCCTTCCAATTGTTTTTTTAACCTGTCAAACTAAATGCTTAGAACATTTGAAGCCATTGTCCATACAGCCATACAAGACTTCACAGTCCGGAAACCAACTACACATAGTAACAACTTTCAGTGTCATTCCTAACTCTCAAGCAGAAGTGCTATAAATACTTATTTGTTCGGCAATATCTTATGAGATCACTTATGTAATAAAACCATGCTGAATGCCTATTTTCAAATCTATTTTTGAAATGCTGCATCAAATAAAATAGGAGTGGGGTCAACACCTAAAACGAATGGTGGTACAAGTAAAGTGGGGTCAGTCAAACAAAGAATAAGCATGTTTCACGAAACAAATAATAATAATAATTAAAAAAAAAGAAAGAGAACCTCAAGAGCTTTGCAAACTTTGTCAACCTCAGGAGCATAATTGATCTTCTGTGATGTCATAATGAGCTCAAGAACACCGACACAGGACTGGCCGGAGGGTTCAAAGACGGGGAGAGCCAAGGTACCTTTGACATTATAATGCTTGGCATGATCAACCCTAGGGTACTCTTGACTGGAATAGTACTGGACATTAGGGGTCCACTCAGGGAGCTTCTGCCGAAAGACGCGGCCAGGCAGGCCAAGGGTGACATCGCTCTCACGATCGACAGCAAACATGTACATCAAGGAGACGGTCCGGTACTGATTGAGGCCGTTACTGTGGGGACCAAGCACAAAGGGTTGGCCGGAAGTGGTAAGCACATAACGGTTGCCACTCCTGACAGGAGCCCAAACTTGAGCAAGAATCTGATGAGGGTCAGTGGAGTCTTTGAAATAACGAAGAGCACGAGTCATCCTTTCTTTGATGGAAAAGGAGACATCCAAGTTGTCGAGGGGAGACATGGGCATGAAGGGGTGGGGGACCTTCTTCTTATCATCATCATCATCATCGTCATCACCGTTGAGAGGAGCAGGTTCCCCAAGGGAAAGGGATTCAGAAGCAGGGTGTAGATGACCTAATAATAACAACACAAACCAAAGTCAAGTCAGCAAATGAAGCAGGTCAACCGACAAGACAATGAAACTATGGATGGAGTGAGAAGTAGAGCATCACAAAAGCGAAGGAGTAAGTAGAATGTGAAATTGAAATCCCTTAAACAGGAGGACTAAACTGCAGAGTTTGAAGTCCAAAAATAAAGAAAGTCAAAACAGAATATAAAAGGGAAGGAAAGGGAAGGGAAGGATGAGATTAGATACAACCAAATAAAGCAAACCTGTACGGACTAACTTCATTATTTGTAAAAAAGAAAAAAAGGCAAATACATAGGAAAGGAAGGAAAAAAGAGAGAGAGAGAGAGAGAGAGAGAAGGGAGCGTACAAGGAGAAAAGGAAAAGGAAGGGGCGGGGGCGGGAGGCTTGCGGAAGTCGGGGAAGAGAGGGGAGTCGGAGAAGGCCCAAAGAGGAGAACAAGGCTGGTCGGAGGTGGAGATGAGCACGGGAGAAGTAGCAATCTGATCGAAGGACCAGGATGCATCCAGATCACCGAAGTCTAGCTCCATCAATGTGCTCCCTGATGCTTCTAGATTCACATTCACCTTATTATTGTTATTGTTATTGTTATCGTTATTGTAATTGTAATACTGGCGACTTCCTGTTGTTGTTGTTGTTGTTGTTGTTGTTGGAGGAGGATGTGTAAAAGAAGGCTTGTTGTTGTTGTTGTTAGCAGCAGCAGCAGCAGCAGCAGCAGGGGGAGGATTGAAATGGTGGTCAGCAGAAGTTTGGGACATACTACTCAAATCAATGAATGAGATTGAATGAAGTTTGAAGAGAGAGAATGAATGAATGAGACAAGGAAATGAGGGAGGGATTACATTTGATAGGTGGAGACTCAGACCCCCAGCCCAACAACACTACCAAGCAAGAGAGAGACGCAGAGTTGTACAACTCTCCAACTTGCCTCTCCTCTTTTTTTTTTTTTTTTTTTTCAATTCTATTGTTTTCTTGTGGTCGGAATTTTTATATTCCTATTTCTCTCCTACTTTGATGCTTTTCTGCTGATTCCCGGTATCCCTCCCATTTCCCACTCTTCCTCCCACAATTTTTTTTTATTTACTATTCATTTTACTTTTGTCTTAATTTAATTATTTTACTCATCTTAAATTATATTCCCTCCGTCCCGGTCATTTGTTAACACTTTTACAAGTCAATTGTTAACATTTCTATATTTGATAACTTTATTTGAGTAAAAGACTATTATATCCTTACCTTTATCAACTTTACAACTCATTTGACCCCACCATATATTGTCCATATATATACTCTCTCCTACTTTCAACCACAAAATGTGTACTAATATAAGGGACAAATTAGACATTTAATCACTTAGCTTATTTTTTTTGCAAAAAGTAAATGTTAACAATTGAATGAGACGGGGGGAGTATCATCTTAAATAAGAATTTATATAACCCTTTTACTCTAATCTGCTTAATTACCTTTTTTTTTTCCGACTAAGTCTCAAAATAGACGATTTTCCACCCTAACTCTAATTTTTCCTATTTACCTTTTCCATTTCCTTTCCAAACAAATTCCGCCTATTTCTTACGAACAAATTGCAATATTTTTAACATACTAAGATGTATTTTTTAAAAAAATTCAACTTGTACTTGCATATATTTGCTACTCTTAGCACACATGAATTAACAACCGTTACAAATTTAACCAAAAATATGTCATTGTTTAAGGATTTAATTTGGATCACAAATGGATTTTCTCTATCTAAATGCTCATGTTGTTTGTTACTTGGGAGTTGATTTTTTAAAATAATTACACTGTAGCCAAATACAATTTAATTTCATGTCCAAAGTAAATTGAGGCCGGCTCTATAAAAGTAAATTACTGGATGCTATTCATAATTGAGATAAAATATCAACAATATAACATACAAGATGGGAGATAACAATACAAGATAAAAGAAAAAAAATGTAATTTTGTTAAATTACAACCATAAAATTCGTCAAAGTACATTTAGTATTGGATGTCGACTACGTAGATTTTTTTTTTTGAGAAAATATACGTTTAATACACGCAAATACAAAATATATCTAGAGTATATATTGTGCATGATGGTCTCATATAGAGTTGTACACTATTGGATAGATTTTGTAATCAGGAATCTAAATATTTGTGGCAAGGAAATGAACATGGAATGGTGCACCAGATTCCTACTTTCCATTTTCCCTCAAAACTTTTAAGCGTCCCTCATTCAACCTAACTTTATTTACCTCATCTTCCTATTACCGTCGTCTTTCATAATGGAGAATTATTCGCACTAATTGCTAGGATAGTCACCGCATCTTAGCTTGACTATTAGTCCGAACTTTTTATATAGTCTGCCATTAATTACCGGGTTAATTGTTAAGACATGTTTGCCTTGGCCCTTGGTAGATCTTGCACGTATCAATACTTCGGAACATATTGTCATGCATTAGCAATATTAATGCAGTGCTCGAGTGTTCAAGGTCTTGAGTACGTCAATTGTATGCTCTGCTGATTGAATGATATTATTTCAAAGACAAGGAAAACATACACTAATATAATATCTGATATAGATAGAGGTGTACTGATTACAATAATTATGTAAGGAGTAAGGGAGTGGGAGTGAAGTCACGTATCAACTCCTTTCATTGCAGTAGCACACTTGCACTATTACTAATATCCACCTGCTTCTATCAAATTTTAAATATCATCAATAATGTATGTCAGTTTAATTAGCCTTCTAATAGTTTAGTAATTTGCTTGAGAGCATATAGTATAAAGCTACTCCGTACTTTAATCGTAATCATAGACTTAATACACATTGTTAACTAAAGCTAATCAGGGACCAGTGAATCCAGTTTCAAGTTGCCCCCACCTCGATTGAGACCTTAACATTATCTTTTACACTAATTGTATCTCCTTTGTGAATGTTTGATGTTATAATTATACCCTTCCTTTTTAATAAACATTGCTCATAGGATCCCTAAATTTAGTATAATTGCTTTTGTAACAATTGTAGATTTGTAGTAGTAACATTATTTAAGCTTTTTAACCGTTAAATTTTGTACTAAATAAAAATATATTTACAATTGACTAAATGATATTTATGTTAATGATTCGACAAACTATTGCCATAAAATAACTAATGGTGCATGAACGTAATATATAAAAGATGCAAATTGAAGCATTTAGGGTATTTGAATATCTATCAAGGTGAGGGTATCAGGGCCCGTTCTCTTTGTCTGAAGTTTTCTGAAGTCTGAAGTTTAAAGTTTTCCGAAATTTTTTTAAGTTTTCTGAAGTTTTCTTATTTTTTCTGAAGTTTTCTGAAGTTCATTTTAATTTTCTTCTTAAATTTTCTGAAATTTTCTTATTTTTTCTGAAATTTTCTTATTTTTTCTGAAGTTTTCTTATGTGTTTGATAAGTTAAGGAAAAAATAAGGTGAAGAGAACAAACCCTCAATTACGAAGTATAATTTTAAAAAATGCAAGGTGTACCACAAAGAAGACGATATCATAGAATAACCCTATATAGTTAGTTATGTACAATAATACATATCTTATAGGTTAACCGATCATACTAGTTTAAGACTAATTATAGATTATAAATTATAATGATGTAAATGATCTATATAGTATAGTTAAAATCACCTCGTTATACATAATACACATACAAATTACAATTATTCACATGCATATTGATAAGAGGATTGGAGTAATGTGGAGGTTTAGTGGATGCACATCTCTAAACTTGGAAACTACAATAATAAAATGAAGCTAAGTAGCTAAGTGGGTGTGGGTGTGGGTGCGGGTGCGGGTGTGGGTGGCAGTTAAGTGTGCTCTACTTGGAAAGCAGTCGTGCATGCGGCCGACGAAGAAAGCATTTTTAATATCCGCCTCACTCTCCCATCTTTGTCTTTCATTATTGGGCCCAACCTATGATCCTCATATCTGCCTTTCCACTCTCACCACATTTTTTTTTTTTTTTTTTAAAAAAAAAAATTTGATTTTTCTTGTTGTTGTTTGCTAGTCTTACACTATTTTAGTATAATCGTTCTCGCGAGAGTCATGCTACAACAAATATTAAGTATAACTTTGATTTTCATCTTGTAGATAAATTTCGTGTTCTTATCATATTTGTATTATCTTTTGTGATTGTAACGTTTTTTTGGAATTCATTATGTGTAAATTTGGAATAACCGCATTCTTGCTCCTTTTTCATAAAATACAAACATGGAAAAGAGGAGTACTCCGTACAAGCTAACGAATTGAGGAAATATTGAAGATAAGAAATGAATATAACAAGAAAAAACAAATATGACAAAAGTAAAATTAAAGATCAAATTTTTTTCTTGGAATTAATGTGATAGAAGTAGGGGTATTTTTGGCCAAATAAAAATATAAGGTCCTTACTCTTTATGCAATGAAAGTTTAGGTCCTCACTGCTAATTTGTATGATAGATTGGATCCTTCTTATGGTCTTAACTCGATATTAGATATACTAGTAAGAAAGCCCGTGTGATGCACGGTTTTTTAAATTATTATTTTTCTTAGTGATACAATATAATATACGAAGTATATAATAATAAAAAAAAATAGTAGTTGAGATTGAGTTCTTAGTGCTTTTAATCAACGTGTAATATATTTTCATTTTTCATGTATCTTATTTTTTAAATGGCAAAACTAATAAGTTTGTATTTTTTTTAAATGACAATACTCGCACTACACAATTTGAAAATAAAGAACGTGTTATGAATTTTTTTGGTAATTAGAATAATTAAAAAACTCGTTTGTTGTTATTTTATATATTATCTGATATATTTAAATAAAAAAATTAAGGATTATAATGAAACTAAACCTCTAAATTTGTGTATGTATCATTTTTAATGACAATAATATAATTAATATGTCGATGTTAAAATTTAGTTAATCAAATGCATGGATTTCTATGTCATTATCAATATCAAACATCTATTTAATTTCGTAGTTTCCTGAATCCAAATTAAACCAATCCCCCCGTGATCCCGTGCAAAGATTTTTACGTGGAAAAAAATATGACAAACTTATAATCACATATAAAATTTAGTCTTAATGTTGATTTATATAATACTCATCTTATACAATTCTTAATTGAATTGTTTAAAATTCAAGTATTTGATACTTGTCATATATACTCTCATAAATATTCGATCGATAGTCGTTTAAGTATTTTAAAATAAAATATTTGATGATTATTAAAATTTATTAAGTCTTTAAAAAAATAATTATACGCAGTATATAATATTCTTTGATCCAATAATAAATAGTAAAATAGGAAGACTAAAATTATTTTAAAATTAATGAGATATCCATGTAGTAATTCTTGGTGTTACGTAATAGATCTATCGATTTTATATATGTTATAGTTAAATAAATAAGTGTACATGATATATCCATGTTGTATTAATGCTTTATAGTATGAAATCAGGAAGATATGCTTTGAATTTTATATAAATAATTATACTCTTTTCATTTAAAACTCAATTACCTATATATAAATTTTTTTAAATAAAGGGTCTCCTAAGAGAATGTTTCACAATATGTGTCCGAATCCACGGATAAATTAATTTAGTCTGGAAGGTGTAACTATTTTTATTATTATCTTACCAATTTTTGCTTTTAATAATCATTTTTTAATCTTTTGTATCAC
>JAUEKU010000009.1:123255-133537 GCA_032274805.1 Gypsophila paniculata
CTGACATAGCTCACGTCGACAGTGCTCAAGTCTATACCATTCTGAAGCATTGACCTGAACCTTTGCGTCAGAGGGAAGGGTATCTTGGCTGAAACAGCAGATACAAGTTAACACCCCAGGGGCAAAAAATACTGTAGTTATTTAAGTGGAGCTTGACCAGAACCTAATAACGAAAGTCTAAAGAGCAAATAAGGATATCTAAACGCTTGAGCAAACTCAAGAATAGGAAAAAAAGGCACAAAGCACAGCATCAGAAAGATAGTGGCTAGCTGACTGCTCGCTCATTTATAAAATAACAAGGGTAAGTTTGGAGGGTTAAAAAGAGAGGAACAAACCAAACCTGCAACAAATCCAGAAAAGAAGAAGTTGACGAATGCAAAAGTGAGGGTCTGAAAATGAGAAAGAAGAATTACAGAGCGGAATCGGAGCAATCAGTTGGGAATGAAGAAGAAGCAAAGAGAATGGTTAAACCTGAGGGATAATCATGGACAAATTTTTCTTCATCATATCCATGGCCATGTTGGGATCAGAGAACATCTGAGCTTGAGCATTTGGAGCTTGGCCATTGGGAACGTGCAAAAGTCCATTCTCCTGCATTAAAAAAAAAAGGGCTTATTGGTAGGTAGACCAAGCATGAGATGAATGAAATCAAAAGAAGGGAAGACAAACCTGGTTGGTGAAGTAAGCGCGGCGAGCACGGAAGGAGGTGGGAGGGATGAAATTGGCGGAGGTCCTCAAATTACGAGCACGAATCACGACCTGACCTTCCTTCACCATCTTAGGGTCGGGAGAAGGGAAAGAGCGCATGAGTAGGGATACCAAGTAGCGTAGAATACCAATGAGCACCATCACCACCGACAATGGTATCAGCACCCAGTCTCTTATTGCCGTGTCCAGCACCAGATCTTCCCCCATTTTTCTTTTTTTGCTTTTTTCGATTGATTTTGGTCGCCTCTCTCTTCTTGTTTCTATTGCGAGTTTCCTTTTTACTGTTTTCTCACTCCCTTCAATCTCTATTCCTAATTGGGCTTTTTCATTTTAGTGGGATGGGATAGGGGATAGGGGATAGGGGATAGCCGGATAGGGTTGGGTCCATCTCAAATGCGTGTAAGATGGATTCGATTTTGGGTGGGGGATGTAGACCCAAAAACGGAAAGCAAAGCCCAAGAAGGACATAATAATAAAATAAAAGAAAGGAGGAGAAGTATGAAAGTGGGTGGGTGGGGCAGAAAAGGAAGGGGAAAGCATCCTCCATGGCACATGCTCAAGTGGTAAGCTTGAGGCTGAAACCCTCCTCCACAACCACAACCATCCTACTTCCTCATACTTCTTCATCTTCATACCTTGTCAATTTTAGTGCTCTCTTCCACCAGCTTCGTTGCTCTCCCAGATTCACCTGTCTTTTCTCTTCTTCTAATAATCCTCATCACCAGGTACTCTTTTTTTTTTTTGACATAAGTCATTCACTGCTTCAATTCATATCTCCATTACATTGTTCCGTCTTTAGGTCCTCCATTTCCTGAAATCTTTGCTTATTCCCCCTCCTCCTTTGTTTGATTCCCCCCTTCTACAACCCCTATATCTTCACCTGAATTGGATTCTTATACTTATTTCCCTTGAATTTGAACTTCCTACGAAATTTGTCTTCCTTCATCATCCAACCCTTACTTATCTCCTTCTCCATTTGTTGCCTTCTTCTTAGTTGCCTACAGGTATGCGTGTCTTTTATTGATTTTTCGTTCTTTGTGCCTAAATAAAAGCTAAACATATGGGGACTACTATTGAATTGGTTTCACTTTATCTGTGCATCCTATCTTTTGGTCATCCTAGGTGCATCATATCATATCTTATCGACAAGACCGTGTGAAAATTACCATAAATTATCCAAAAGCATTGCTTATTTAGTTAAATAAGACCTCACCCTCTCACAAAAAAAGTTACATTTATTTTTTTTTGGTGACCATTTGTTTCATGTATCTCCATTTATTCATGTAGCAATGTGCCCATGAATTGCCCATTTACCTTTCCCTAGTGCAAAATGTAGAATTTTTAAGGGGATTAATGTAGAGAGAAAAGGGAGAAGTTTTATACTAAACTTGCTCAAATTATCATTAACATAATTAATTAAGCTCCTTATATAGGAATTACATATACATAACTTACCTAGTAAAACTAACCACTAACTACCTTAGCTCCACTAATTGTAACACATGTTTTCCATTTTCTAAACTACCCACTACATCACTAATATGTAATTAAGAAATAATCTTAAATTAATATTTTGGATCATTAATCCAACCCAAAACATTGAAATTTGTGTCTTTGGGAGTCGGCTTCTGCAGTCTCAGTATTCAGTAAATCCTTCTGGTTTTACGATCGTGGAGAATAAATGTAGCGTTCTCTTGTAAGTTCAGCCAATAGACTACAGATTGATACACTTGGACAGTTGTTGGCTACATTTTATTTAGTGTCGGCATGTCATGATGACTCCATCTATGCATTACGCGTTACTTAGGAGGATACATATTTATGTGTAGATGCAGTCGTCATGGTGTGTTCTTTTGTTTGTGCTTCTTAAAGCCTAATGGTTAATTAATCATATGATCAACTAATATATTTCCTTGTTATATTCTGCCATTGTACTTGCTACGTGCTAGTAGTACCATATGGGATCATCAATGCTCAATTGCATGGACGCCAGAATTTCCAAGTGATTCAATTTAAAGAGTTTACTGTTTCCGTGTAGCAGGAACAAGCTAGGAAAGCTTTAGAAGGCGCACTTGGTGGAAACAAGGAAAAATTTGAGAAATGGAACCAAGAAATTAAGAAAAGAGAAGAAAGTAGCGGAGGTGGTGGTAGTAGTGGTAGTGGTGGAGGGGGTGGTTGGTTCGGATGGGGTGGACGATTTGGTGACAACTTTTGTCAAGAAGCTCAACAGTTTAGCCTTGCTATTCTTGGCATTCTTGTCCTGGTAACCACTGAAATCCCGCTTTCTAATGGATAAAAATATAGTAATAAATTTGTTTTTTTTAAGCATGGTGTAGTAATCACCCACTTGTTTGTTTCTGATGCCGAATATATTTGATTGCTTGAAACAGTACCTGGTAGCTGCCAAAGGAGATCTTCTGCTGGCAGTAATCATAAATCCCTTGCTGTTTGCATTGCGAAGCACAAGGAATAGTGTCACTTACATGACATCGCATATAACACGCAAAGACTAAGACCCTTTTTTTTTTCAATCTTGAAGACCTTCGTTAGCGACAATATTTCTACCGATTGATTTCCATTCCTGAATTAAGATGAGATCGATTTGATAGAGATAAATGAGAGTGTGGGATATAATGGGGAAACATACGAATAACAATTGACAAGTAGAGGGAGCAATTCCTATATGATGGATGACATTGTTTGATGTGATCAACTAACTCACTTGTGTTGCCTTCTTAATAATAGGAATTTTTTTGTCAAATGGTATTGTCACAAAAAATAAATGGTGTTTTGGGTTAGAAACAAAAATATTGGGGCAAATAGTGTTTACATAGGCTCGTTTTTTAACGGACCCAAAAACGCCATGCCAAATGGCTTAATCTATTGATTATTACGGAGTATAATTTTTTGTTTTAAATATATATACTTAAATTAAGTTAATTTAACGGCATTTGGAAAATATTTGGATGAAATGTATTACCTCACTTACCTTGTTCATCTCTATCTACTTACTCCATACCCAATTCCTTGACAAATTAACAACCAATTCCAATTTCATTAAAAAATCCCCACAACTTCCCTTGCGATTTAACTCCCAACACGGCACCTTTAAAATTCTTCAGGTTTGTTATTCCTCCTCTATACAAATACAAATACAAATACAAATGATACTCTCTAAACAATGAATTGACGGTTTTATTTTGGATTTTGAGGTGGCTGATATGCACTTTGGTCAAGGACTGTTAACAAGATGTAGAGATGTTTCAGCTTCAGAGTTTAAGTATTGTTCAGATCTTAATACAACTCGCTTTCTTCACAGATTAATTCAAGCCGAAAAACCCGATTTACTTGTTTTTACTGGTTGGTGCCTTTATTCTTAATTCAAACTATTACTACTCCCTTCGCTTTTTATAACTAATAATATATATATATGGATTTGCCTGAATTGATGACCAGGAGATAATATATTTGGGTCAAGTACTCCAGATGCTGCCGAGTCTCTATTTCGAGTCTTTCGTCCTGTAGTAGAATCCGGGATACCTTGGGCTGTTGTTTTAGGGAATCATGATCAAGAGTCTACTCTGAATCGACACGAGTTGATGTCATTGATTTCTCTAATGGATTATTCAGTCTCACGAGTGAATCCATTTAGGATGCGTTTGGGAACCCGCATTTCATTTCAAATGAAGAATTTGAAATGAAAATTCTGAAATAATAATTTACAAATTCTAATTCATTGTTTGGGATAACAAATATTTAAAAATCTGAATTTGAAAATGCACCAATTTCCCCCAAAATTTAGGTTTAGTGAAAAATTACAAACTTCAATCAAAATTAGGGTTATAAAAAATAGAACAAACTATTCTTCTACAATATTTCACATCGATCGAATTCGACTCACAAATTATATTCTGGCCATTTTCCTCCGCGAAATGGAGCCTGATCATGCAGATAATTGCTATTGATTTTGCATAGAGTTCCTCGTCACTTTCATTTCATTTGAATCAGCGGAATCATCGGAAGTTTGCCGTTCCGACGAAGATTATTTAGCAACTAGTGACGACCATGAAAGTAGAAAGAGGGATACGACACAGCAATACCAGACTCGTTCGAACTCGTAGACTCAAACCGCTCTCTTCCAAGTTAATTCATTATGATTGACGAATTAGAGAAGAACGAGAGAAAGATGGGAGTTGCATAAAAAAATTTTGATGTATAATTTAAAATTGGAAAAAAAAAATCAACAATCAAAAAAATAAAAATTGATTACTGCGTATTTTTATGGGGGAAGAAGGAAGACATTGATTGAGTGTTTAATGTGATGTTGGATTTGAAATGACTGGGGTTTAGATGTCATTTCAAATGGGGTCATTTTATGAGTAGCCCAAATTTAGTTGGATTTGTGTGAAATCCAAATCCAAATCTTATGGCTTGCCAAACACATACTTTAGGCCAAATTCAGATTTCAAAATGAAATTCAAGTTCCCAAACACACCATAATTGTAATTGTAAATGGGGGGTCCCTTTGACATATCAACACGCAATCCCCGGTCAAGTCACAATCTGTCTATGTTTCCTTCCTTCCACTTTCCTCATTTCCACTTTATATTCTTCATTCTCACCCTTTAATCACAAACCCAAATTAACACAACATCATACGCACACAGCTACTACTACAACTACGCCTACAACTACGCCTACAACTACAACTACAAGTACCACCAAGAGAACAACACAGCATGGAGAACAACAACAACCAGCAATCATTCTGGCAATTCAGCGATCAACTCCGTTTGCACTCTTCTAACTTGGCTAATCTCTCCCTTAATGACTCCATTTGGAGCGTCAACTCCAAAAAGACCCAAGACCGCCGCAACTTCGACATCCGTGTTGGCGCCGACCTCTCCAAAAACACCAACACCAACGCTGACTTCAACAATAATGACTCCTGGAAACTCGGCTTCGGGTCTGGATACGGGTCCGGTATTAACTTAAACGGCGGCTTCAACAAAGGAGTCTACTCAAATGCCGCTGTTAATAATAATAATAATAATGTGAATATGGGGTTTAAAGGGCAAAAGAATGAGTCTTTTATAAAGAGGGAGGAACAGCAGCAGCAGCATGGGGGGATGCTTATGGGAGGGAAGCATGGTAAAAAGAACAAAGAGGTTAAAAGGGAGAATTACAATTACAATTACAATAACAGTAGTAATAAGGATAAGAATAACAACGATGAGAATGGTAAAAGCGGGGGGATTGATAAGAGGTTCAAGACACTACCAGCATCTGAAGCACTGCCCAGGAATGAGACTGTCGGCGGTTATATCTTTGTTTGTAATAACGACACCATGGAGGAGAACCTCAAGAGGCAACTTTTCGGTATGAACCAATTTTCATCTTGGATCTTCTACTATTGTATTTGTGTACCATTACAGTTTACACTCCCTTCCCTTGCCCTTGCCCTTGCCCTGCCTTGCTATTTGCACGAGCCCTTAAGCCACTGAGTTTATTCATCCGACTAATTATGATAGGGTTTGGTCTTTGGGTTCATTAAAGTTTGATATGCAATGAATCATGACACCTCTCTAGTTAACTGCTCATTGTTTACAGCTTAACTTAATTTAATGGATTAGAACTTGATGACTGAGATTAGCTTTAAAGCTAGTAGTATTGGACCAACCTTAAATGTTATGCTCTAGAATTGTCATTAGCTCTCTGAAATCTGAATACTAATGCTACTCTCTCTTTGATTCTTCTACAAAATATTTAACCTGCTTGTTAATTAGCTGTATACAATTATTCTCATTTTAGTCCAACATGTTTTATGGATTGTGTGATCCTAAAATAATGTTTGTAATTAACTTTTCAGGTTTACCACCA
This sequence comes from Gypsophila paniculata, assembly GCA_032274805.1. Taxonomy (NCBI): domain Eukaryota; kingdom Viridiplantae; phylum Streptophyta; class Magnoliopsida; order Caryophyllales; family Caryophyllaceae; genus Gypsophila; species Gypsophila paniculata. The sequence continues at coordinate 129,844 of JAUEKU010000009.1, forward strand.
CGTTACCGTGATTCAGTGAGGCAGATAACGCCAGGGTTACCCCTTTTCCTTTACAACTACTCCACCCACCAGCTCCATGGCATATATGAGGTTAGTCTCCATCTACCATCTACCATCTAACACATTAATTAACTTCTTTCTTGGTTGGTTGTGACTTGTGAGTCTTGTCACTCCAAGGCTACTCAATACCTGACTAATCAATCAACGATAGTCACCTATGGCTTGCTGGTCATTAATTACTTGATTAGTTCGAGTGCGTTTGGGCTTGGCAACAGAAAATTAATCGTAATGTATGTTTCTGCGTGCAGGCTTCCAGTTTTGGTGGAACAAACATCGATCCATTGGCTTGGGAAGACAAGAAGAATCCTGGTGAATCTCGGTTTCCTGCTCAGGTTGGCTACCACTGATTCATACATTAGTCTCGTACTAATAATTTATCCCCATGTTGTTAATAACTTCATTCTTTTGTTTCGGCTTCTAAGCTGGTAGTATTGTCTTGTTTAAGGGAGGGGCACAATTTCCCTTGTTTGATTAATAAGCTGGGTTGGAGCGATCCATTTCCTTTCCAAGTTCCAACATAGAAATTGTTTGGAAGGAATAAACCATTGTTCCAGTACCCATCCTTTCCCGATACTAGTGTATCCAAACTAGCTCTTAATATATAGGAGTATGTACAAGTCCATCAGACGGTGACAATGTCCTAGACACGAGACTCCAATGTAGAATTAATAATTGTTCATCTTTCTCTACAATTGTGTGACTTATGAGCTAATGCATTCTCCCCGTGGCTTAAATACAATTTTTGTAGAACATTCTTGCATTATAGCAGTTCAAGAGGTAAACAAAAATAGATTGACATAGTTTAAAACAATATTCCGACATATCACCTTAGTGTCACCGAGTTGGGTAATAGGAAGACAGTCGGTAGTTGTGAGTTCGCTGTATAATGTTTTTTTTGGTATTTGAGACTCGACATTTACCATTTGTAATACTTGTAGGTGAGAGTCCACACTAGGAAACTCTGTGAGCCTTTAGACGAAGATGCCTTCAGGCCAATCCTCCATCACTATGACGGTCCCAAGTTCCGCCTTGAGTTGAGCGTTCCTGAGGTAAGTACATAGACTGGTAGTGTTTCTTGACGTAGTATTTCTAATACCAATGCCTGTATTATTTCTCACACTAATACCTATTTTTACTTTGCAGGCTCTTTCACTTCTGGATATTTTTGACGAGGACTTAAAGTAAGCCCACGATCAGGGAGAGTAGAAGTGTATAATTAATAACAAGTTAAAACAGAAGCAACAACGGGAGTGAATCGAGATGCGTAGATAAGTGCGCTGCTTATATTTTGATACTGTGAGAAGGGTTCGATGATAGGAGGAAAGGCTTGCTATCAGACCTACCTAGGGTTTTATAAATACAGGTGTTATGTAATATAATAAAGCTTTGTTCTTGTAAATTTGGCCAAAAATATACGTCTTGGTAATCTGAAAGATTGTGTGGATCGTTTATACATAATAATGATAAAGATGCTTTAAAAAGCCGTTTGAGGCAACAACTACTCTGATCACTGGGACTACTTGATCACTTGGACTAGTTGGCAATCAGAATGATGAAGCTGCTGAACCGTACTGCCTCTGAACTGAACTGATTATGATAATGAATGTGGAGGGACTACTTAGATCACTGGGAGCTGGGACTAGTTGGTGATCAGAGTGTTCAGGCTGCTGAACCGTGTTCCCTTTGAAGTGAACACGATTAATGAACAACGTGAACTTCCCGATTAGCAAGTTTGATACTGATGTCGAGCGATGTCCTCCTTTACAAACTCTGCCACGTTTTCCCCCCTCCCATCGTTACCGATCTGCTTTCCCACCGCAGTTCAAAGACTACAAACAATTGTATCGTAGCATGATAATTATAGACTACTGCACGAAGGGTTAGCTTTTAGAGGAAAACAATTCTAGACAATTGACAGCAGAGATGACGTATGTGCGAAGTATGATTGTATTAACCTGTGTGGAAAGAACGTGAATTGTTCAACACATCATCACAGAAGTGGTTGAACGATCAGCTGCACCTATCAGTTACCACCCACTACGACTTTTTAAGATTACTCCACCTTCGATTAGCTGCCCGTTCAAATATGCCATTTGGGTTTACAACAAGTAACCGGATATTCTTAGTAGACGAGTTAAACGTAAAGCAGCTCATTTGTAGTTGTTGTTGACCACTTCTTAGTTCTTAGTAGACTGAGTGAATTTAAACAAATACGAGAAAAAGGATCCTAGTACATCATTGTATGTAAAATCTACTCAAAAGGGTTTTGATAGATTTTACCTACAATGATGTAGTATCTCAAAGGTAGGATCCTCTAATTGAACAAATACCGAGTGTATTAAATTCATAATCGGCCCTGGGCCACGCCCATACGGAGGGGAGAGAGCCCACAGTACAAACCCAAGAGGGTTCCACTCTAAAACCAATTGGCAATACAGGGAGTAACCCCTTAATCTTATAAAGTAGAACATCTCCCCCTCTCTTATCAATGTGGGATAACTCACATGTGACTATTATTGGGTTGGAGCCAATATCTCAACAGAGTGCTCCCTCCATTTCTTTATATTTGCCACTTTAGAAACATTACCTTTAAATCACTATATTTGTCGGTATATAATTTATATTTCATTAATTTTTTTTATTTCCAATAAAATTTATGAACTCTTATAATCCCAATACATTATCACCCAATTATATTCGATGCTTAGTTATGATTTTTGCATCTTTTACTTTAATATGCAATTAATGTCTAATCTAACTTTTAACATCATCCTTTATTCGCCGTAAAAACCTCAAACGACAAATATTGTGAAATGGAGATAGTACTCTATCTCATTCAATTTGTTTTTAATTTCTGAACAAGTTGCTAACCACATTTTAGAGGGGCGCTGAGGGCATTAACAATAGATGAACCCCAAAAGGAGGTTTATCATATGACACATCATCATTTTATAAACCTCTCTAACAACAAACTAATACATAACAATAGACAACCTTTTTCATGGTTCATACTATGAAACCCACTATTAAACAACCATCTTTTATACTCTTTTGCCCACCTTTTTCTTCCACATTTTTTTTTTGCACAACTTAAAGAAAATGATTTTAATAATGGAATATAAGATAGTTGAAGGTAGTGATTAAGAGGTGATGATATGCATAAGATAAAATTTACTCCCTCCAATCCACACGAAACCGCACATTTGCCTTTATGGCACTATTCATCAGTGCAAAGAATCTTTGTTATTCTGTGTAATATATAAGTGAAAATATAGTCATGTGTGATCTTGTTTGATTCGTCTTCATCCGTAGATTATTAAAATCCAATTTTTAGAATTTTTTATTATGTGTAGCTAAAGATATTCGGGTTGCAAAACTTGCCTCGGCAAATGTGAAAAAGCAAATGGTCGGTTTCGTGTGGATTGGAGGGAGTAAATTGTTACGGAGTATTCTAAATATTATAACAATCATAATCATTAAGCTAAGATCTTACTGCGTATATACTGAGTGAATGTTCGCTACCTTAATTGCTACTCCCACTGTTTCTCTGTTTTCACCCTATTTGAATAAATGTTTCTTACATTTATTTATGAAATAAGTTCAAAGTAAATAAAACGAAAAAAGAGGGTATGAT
>JAUEKU010000009.1:133637-146709 GCA_032274805.1 Gypsophila paniculata
TGCATTTGATTCTCCCAACAAGAGTGAACCTGTAGTTGGAACAACACCTAGCAACAGACTGCAACCAAGTGTTAATCGTCGACAATCTATCATCTGTCAGGCTACACATTGTAAGTTTGGCACTTTGGCTTGTAGGCATGCGTATGCACTGTTGAATTTGATAGCCTTTATTTGGCGGACTGAAAACATGCCTGCACTGTGCGTAGCAGGCTTTGAGGGCAGTATTTCACTTGGAAGCCAAGCAACGAGACCCACGCACCCACAGGTCTGATCAGATGTTTGTCTATCTGCTAGTGTTACTCAGTTCACTTCTATTGTTTAATTTTGTAAAATGCTTGGATTTGTTCAGCCTTGTGCCAAGTTACCAGAAACAGATGCTTCAAGTGTAGAAAAAACTTTTTCTACCTCAAACAAGTCCAAAACAAGACGAGTTTTCCGTGAACTTAATGGGATGACGATCATGAGGAATAACGTGAATGCAGAAATTTCGTCAGGCACTGTTGACTGTCCGAGTTTTGATCTAGGAATTTAAGTTCCTCGCACAATCCTTCGTAATTCAAAACTTGGGAGTTTGGTCGTCACCACTCGGACATGGCCTGTCTCTTATTTTTTACTAGTATGATACTTTTGTCTTAACCGTAGCCTAAGATTCTAACGAGGATCTCCCATCCTCTTTGATTTCTCTTTCCTTATCATGTTGGGCATATAATAGTACATGACATTTATGTTTCATGTATTCTTGCAAAATGAATGATACTCGTAAGTTCATAGTGAATGATGCCACCAGCAAAGATGCATACTACAACCATGATCTCAACAGCTACTGGAAAACAAGCATGCTTGATGCTTCTCTAACATAATTTTTGAGATAGAATCTGAAAAGTTTCAAACATAATTTTGAACATAATGTCTCTTATGAGACCGTTGCACGCGGTCTTCCGATTGATTTACACCTCATTTAATGATAGCAGTTAATGAGGTGTAAACCAATCAGAAGACCGTACAACGGTCTCACAAGAGACTAACTCAAATATGCCAAGTTCACTATTCTATCGTACTGCCATCTCATAGTTTTATTGCATAATAAATTACATCTCCAATGGCTAGTGCATTAATAAGCCCTATACTAAGCCAGGTGTTACAAATAGGCTAACCAATCCTAAGACTATGAGTAAACTAAAACCCGTTAAATATGATCTGACCATATCTTTTTTTTTTTTTTGTTCTCTTTTTTTGGCCACTTTCTACATATGAATTATGATCCTTTATTAGACAATTTATCAAGTTGGCCATCATACAGTAACCTTAAAAGCGTGGCTCCACCATTAACCAGAGTCAAAGCGAGCGGCATCAGAGAAGCTCGAGGCTCAAATTAAACATCCTGCTGAAGTGCTGAACTACCTCCGGTACTAACCTGCGATGTGCTATCATATGTTCTGTTCCGATCTGAGACTAATCTAGTGTCTATGATCTAATAATTTCCAAAACAAATTGTGTACGGTTGGAGTAGGGGTAAAAGTTGACTAACATAGAGTTATTAGCATTGTTATACTGCTGCTTAGAAGTATTAACAGCCAGCCTCGATTAGACCTGTAGGCATCGCTGCCACTAGAAGCTCCAATACTCAGCAAAACCCTCTTAGACACCAATTTGAGGAATGCTATGCACAAGAAAAAGAAGCTGACTACTAAGACTGCCAGCTCTTTATTCTGTAGACTCGCCTGGTCGTTCTCTACACCTTCGACTTGAGATCTGCACCAAAAAAGATTTGACGTCATTCAGCAGCCACAGCCAACGAGCATACTCTTTCCCCTTGAACGCTCATCAATCCATCAACTTGGGATTAATTGTAAGACATCTAGGATGGAAAATAAAGACGACGAGTTTCCTTTTTTGTCCTTACTAACCTGCCCTAAGGGCATCCACAATAGTTATATACAGAACAGTTAGGAGTAGATGTCTGGACACTGTAAAGAGAACTGACCTAAGCATCCTATTTTCGGTGACCAACTCGTCAACTTGAGAGGAGATGGCAGCTTTCCATAGCTCCATATCTTCTTGTTGTTTGTCCTGTGGAATGGTGAATCAACCAAAACTGTCAATATTAAGCAGCAAAGTGGGACATTTAATACCTACAGGACAAGGGTAAAGACAAGTCAGATGATACCATATTCTCCTTCCATTCAATTAGTTCCTTGATTTCCTTTCTTCCATTTTCCAGAAGTAAACTAACTCTTGATATTTCTTTGTTCATTTGAGGGATGGCATCATCTTGTTTCTGGTTCAGTTCTTTGAGATACTCCTCTAATACCGACAAGTTCAACTCCAATGACCTCACTTTCTGCATCAAGATCTTCAGGACAGTGTCTCCAGGAATTCGGCTATTTGACTTCACCACGACTGGGTCAGGAACCTTGCCAGTGGCACCGACAGTCTTACTTGCGTCAACACTTGTCTTCTGCTCCTCATTAGTACTTTCTATTCCTCTACCGGAAGAAGTGCTTCTATTATGGACGTCACTGCCAATTTTCCTAGCATCGGTGACATTCTGAAGGCCCACTGATGATGAAGCTTCAGTGGCATTAGGCTTTGAGGGTAGTTGATTAGATGGAAACTTGCCAGGATTCACCATGAGATCTTCAAGCATACGCTCAATCGCATCAACACCGTAGACTTCCAGGACACTGAGTGTACAATAGTGTTCTGATCCATAATGACTTATTAGACTCAGGTTCAAGTAAGTTGCCCATTTGGGTTCAGGCAGAACAAATGTCTGAGCATGCTTAACATTGGCAGCAACAAATTTACCCATCAAGGACCATGACTGTGTCGGGTAAGTCAAGCTTCCCCACAACCCAATTTCCTTAAAATTGGAAGAATAATGCTCAAAATTGGCAATCTTGACGGAATCAACCAAAATTTCATCTGCAAGCTCAACTACAACAAATTTTCCTGACACGGAACAAGGGTTAATTAGATACTTGTCATGATCCTTTCCTAGAATGTTGCTTGCTCCTTTGGCATCCTTATTATGAGCCACAACCTTAGCACCTTTATCTGCAGAGGCATAGTTGTAAGCTGTTCCATCGGGTTCAAGTCGATGGGTAAAGTTGACTTCTTTGCGCAGGGACACTACCGCCTTTTCCTGAGGTGGTTTATTTTGGAGATTATCCTGGTGTACATTCTGGTAGTTCTCAAGCTTGTTCAACCTCTGATCTAATTGAGGGGTCATTTTACAAACTAGCCCGTTGTATCCTACTCCTAACATGTAGAAAGCCAGCTCTTCCATGCCCTTAGGCCTTGGGGGTGTACAGGTACGATTCGAAGAATCTAGCCCTTGATCTTTAGAGACATTTATGCTCATGGATATATTGACCTTTAAATACATGCTCCCTGTTACGTTGCCAACATCGCCGCCTAGCTCAGCACGTGCAGGACTAAGACTGCTTTTATACTTAGAATACTGGTGAGTTTCTGTAGAACAGTTACTCCATATATCAGAATCATAACTAACCTATAACGATTGCGAGAAAACGCTTTATAAGCAGATAAATTATGATGTTGCAACATTAAGAGCGTGATTGACAAAATAGTTAGTCTGTATGATACTACTACTAATATTAATATTTCAGCAAAACAATACCTGGTGCGACCATGTGTTTAACGACATCAACCCCAAACACGGCGACATTTATTTGGAATAAAAAGATGGGTTCAGTTGGTTGATGAAAAAGCATTTAACATTGACTACGAACACGACATAAATGGGCAGTAATTATATTACCTCCATGGCCGTCACTGAGACATACTTGGCAGTAAAACAAGAAAACAAAGCACCATAGGAAGGAAAGACATAGCTCATAGAAGCTACTACTATTGCTTCTTTTATCTGCGTGATTGATAGGAGTATTTACATTTATGTTGTTATTAACTTTTCCGCTGCTACTACATTTATTCACATCTAATCTAACGCTTTCGGCCATGTTCATTTTTCATCCGTACTAGTACAACACTTTGATTAAGTTTTACAGTTAGGTCTTAGGTGACACAGAAAGAGGTGTTTTTGGAGAATAATTGATGATGCTTGAAACTTGCAACACTCTTAAATATCTCCAAATCTTCAGGGAATCTTATGGTTTATATTTCAGGAGACTATTTTGTAGTTAAGTGGCCTACAAAATGTTCAATGTTTTGCTATTTTTTATGTTGCCATTATGAATTCTCTACTTTCTATTCTTGTATGCTTTCTACTTGTTTCTCTTATTTATCTGAGTCGATAATTATACTCCCTCCATTTCAATGATATAGCCCCTAGGGTCCACTTTTTGTGAAAGGAAAAGTGGGCCCATGAGGCTATATCATTGAAATGGAGAGAGTACACATTTATACTTCTAAAGTTCTAATAACATTGTATTTCTAATGTCGTCTTTCATATTTATTTGATCTAAAAATCATATTCAGACGTGATTAAGATATTACCATCCGTAATTATTAGGGAGTTTGAAATAAGCTGGACAAATGAATAAAAAGGGGATCAATCAAAGAGAAGATCAGAAGAGACGCACATTAGTGTATTTGATATCCTGTTCAACTAAAAAAAAAATCGCTTAAATGCAGTTCAACATCACAGTTCTTCGTATGGCTCAACAAGCGTCTGCACCAAATAAAAAGGGAGCACATAATGCCATCATCCAATGGTGAATTTGTTTTTTCATATAAAAGAGAGCGTAAGAAATTGGACGATGTTTACACGAATGAATTGAACAATGTTTACTTTAATATTACAGTATATCATTTGGGGGCAACAAAACTGTGCAATCTTATGCAGCGTCAATTCTTGAGCAACTAGCAACCAGCCTATCATATCCTATACTATCCTAGTGACGAAATACAGCTTGTACTGCCCTCGCAGCTTAAAGTTTTCAAACTCACTTTGCAACTTTGGAATGAAGCAACATTTGTGTTTTCTTCTCAACCCCTAGTTTGACCATCGAGTCACATGAAACTCCATGAATTCACCTCACATGCCCCCTCCGATTGAAAAATTGTCAAGTCTTAACATTGGATAACAGAGGTAGTTCCACTTTTTAGAATATTCAGCTGGTGACATCACGCCATTTCACCACTTCTTGAAGTTGCCAACGCATGCTCTAGTTCACGACCTCGCCCCTCACTGAAGAACGGAAGGCTACCAGGATCTTCCTCGTCCAAAAGAAGGCTCACTGGGGTTTCTGCAGGGTACTTCTCTAGGATGTAATCTATTTCTGCTCCACTAATCTCCTTTTGGTTTAACAAAACCTGAAAATCAAGTGGTTTTATCTATCAAACTTAACCTCATGTCCAAAACTTTGCTACTTCGAAGACCACTTGAGGTAACTGGTTTTAAAACCTGCTTTTCATGAAAACAATCATGTATCCTACGTTCCTAACAGCTCTTTTCTTTATCTTCAACTTGTTTTGTTAACGCCTTTGAGGTATGTGTTCAGAAGTAAAATGACAGATTTGGACAAAAAGGTACTCTATTATGTAAAAAAGTTCAGATCAAGTTTCAACCATCCATCAATCAAACCCCAACTAAGATGGTAAAGTTTCTTTTGACAAGGCCATACTATGATACTCCATAAAAGATAATTTAGGATGCATGCATATACCACATATGACGTATCTATTGATGAACATTCGATGGGGTTAAATTAAACTATGGGTGCGTCTATTCCCACACCCATCTCAAAAACATTTGAACATTCACCCGACTTAATTATTTGCTTAAATTAAGTAATAACGTGGAAGGTGGTGTGATTAGACATCCAGGCTGTTAACTAGTCCTGCCCCAAAGTATGAAACTATTCAGGAAAAGAAACACCCTTTGATTATCTACTATAATTACTAGAGCAAGTCGTGTTTGGCAATAGTAAAACCACAAATACAAAGACTCAACACCACATACCTTCACAGTTTTAAGCAGAGCTGCATGATGGGACCTAAGTAGTGAAACAGTCTTCTCATATCTCTCCCTCAACAATTCTTCAGTTCTCTTAGCAACTTGATCGTCCAAATTAAAATTAATTGGTGGTTCGATAAGGCCACGGTCATCATACAAGGATTCTTCAAAGTCTAATCGTGGTCCAACAAATTTAGGGCTCTTCCTCCAAGGAGGTGGTTCTCCATGTACAACCATTGGGTTCTCTAGATTCCATCTGATAGAAAATGCAAAGAGTGAACGATTCAGAAGGTGGAGACAAACAGGTATGATGTGGACAGAAGTAGTTAAAGAGATTAACCTACATAGTAATGATTTTCCTGGCAAGCCAAGTTGCATCAGCTAGATAGTTAACTGATGCCTTCGACGTATCACGTCCATATATAACTTCCTCAGCAGCCCTTCCACCAAGAAAAACCTTCCAGAAACAGACAAGTCAACCAAAAGAAAAATAAGTCACATGGCAAATTATAGAATTCAGTGAGAACGTTGAAGTATTAACCTGTAGACGATGCAGCAACTGAGGCCGCCTCTCAAACATGTAGGACTCATCATCAAGACGATGAAATACAACTTGGGACAACATCTGCTTATATCATTAACCTTGTGTTACTAGGATGAACGATAAATCGTCGCACAGATATTAAGATTAAAAAGTAAAGTCAACTAACTAAAATTAACCTGCGTACAGTGCCTACCTAGTGGTTAACATCATTATTTAAGGTGAACTATAGGTATGAGGCATATTTGGTCTGCCTTTTTTTTTTTTTCAAACATAAGTGACACAAATTCAAAAGCCCATTCAAAGTGCCCAACTCTCAGGGTGATATAATTAAGATGCTAAATATTAGAACGTTGAAATTCCACTTTGGTGCTTGAGGATTGAGCATTTGAGATTATCTTGTCCCACATTGGTGCTCTGAGGCAAAGGTCACTTTGGTGACCCCAGATTTGAAAATTTCTGTGGTGACCTATGTCTAAGAAATTTCTCACTTTTTTATGCGACCAAGAGTATTTACTATCGACAGCTGAGTCAATCTTCTAATGAAATATTGAAGACAAGTTAATCAATATACCTCTCTCAAGTTCGGTTTTCTTATTGACAAGAGTCAAGAATCAAAATCTGACCACTTGGTTTAAAAGTTGCCAACCAACTTTAGTAAAAATTTCTCAGTTTGGTGACCTAAAGATATCACGTACAAACCAACACCTAATAAAATATTAAGGCGGATTTTCTCAGTCATCGAAGCAACTTTATGATGCTTAAGCATTTGTTATTCGGATGATATTTTGGTTAGAGTTCCCTTCATGCTACCAAAGTGAGAAATAACAAGAAAAACAAAGCGGGATTTGTCACACTTCACAGCACTAAAGTGGAATTAGGCCAACAATCAGACACCAAAATGACAATATTCTCAAAAAATAATACGAAACACTAAGGAGAGACCAATATCATAAGTTACCCTCTATGAGAAGGATGTTCTTAGAAGGCGAATGAAGATACTCGAGCAATCAGTTACTGAGAACTAGGATTAGTCTACGAATAGTCACAGAAGAAATCAAGAAGGTAACCTGGCCCCGAGGGTTGATGGACACACGGTCACAACATTCAACTTTTGCATTCTCAAGTCTTCTTAGCAAATGAGATGTTATAGCAGTACCAACTTCAGTTGTAGCCCTGCGACATTGTCCCTGATTTCCTAGCTCTATTCCCACACGTTTTGGTCCAACTGTCAGTCGATCAACTGCATCATCGATGTCGAATTGCTCAATCTCCTCGTGTCCTTTCCTGGCAGCTACTAAAGCAGCCTCTTGTAACAGCTGAGCTAATCTAGCCCCTGTCCATCCTGAACAAGCACAAAGCACAGATATAGCAGCTTTTAGTGATCAAGAATCAATACATCCCTACAATACAAGCATGATTACCTAAGCGACCAAATGAGGGTCACTAAAACAAAAGCAGAAGGTAAGCAGCAAATCACAGCACATACATATTGCTCCAAATGTACATGTGTACTATGATAAAGTCACAAGAAAAAATCATAAGACAGAATTGCATACCAGGTAAGTCATTTGCATAGGAGGACAAATCAACCGCTGGTGATAGTTTCACTTTCTTTGCATGGACTTTAAGAATATCCAATCTTCCTTTCGCATTGGGAGGTTGTACCCTAATCTATACAAGAAAATCAAAAGATTGAGAGTAAGCATCTCAAAGTTATATATCAATCAAAAAGCTAAAATGCTGACTCGATAGGAGAAGTTACTCTACTTTATCCTGCCCTCTCTTCTGCATATAGTCTGCACATTTAGGCTATGGCTGTATGGCAGTCATTTGGTATGAGGTTAAGCCAGGTTGTGTAGGTAAGCTCGATTTAGTCCAGAGCATAAATTGGAGGATTACTGGATTAGTATGAGTTTTATGCATATAGAATACTTGAATTGGTTAATTTGAATTCACGTGTCCATAGTCCTCCAATAGCAGCTAATGAGATTTCTTATTTCATTCCTACTGCCAACTAATAATACCTATGCAGGTGGTGATGGGTGGTAGTGAAAAGTACTTGACAAACTCACATGTTTGACAGTAAAGTGTCATAACCAGGAATATACACTAGGGATGTTTCAAATACAATTAAACAGAAGTCTCGACATCATCACTTTATTTGATTAACTTCTACCAAAAAAACCGTACCGGAAACTTATGAAAGTGAAATTTTCATTGAAAGTAAGTGCAGTTAAGACTGCCAAATGCCATGATGTGTCTAGCTGATCAAATTTTGAGCGCAAACCTTTCTATCGAAACGACCTGGCCTAAGAAGTGCAGGGTCTAACAGATCCATTCGATTAGTGGCACCTAGAAATATGACACCCTTTCCAGTGTCGAAGCCATCAAGTTCTATTAAGAGCTGATTCAAAGTAGTTTCTCTTTCTTGGGTTGCTGCATTGTACAAGTTGTCAGTTGATTCACTGAAGATGCCTTGACGCCTGAATATCCACCAGAAGCAAATAAACATATATCTCTCAAATGATCATAAACATTCATCATGACGAAAATGATGATAAGAAATGTACCGTGTAGCCAAAGCATCAATTTCATCAATGAATATGACCGACGGCTTATTCACCTGGCCAATAAACAGATACTTTCATAAGTTCCGGGTCACTGAAAACTCTTCGCTGAAAAGAAGGGGCAGACAGTGGTTAAGCCCATTATTTTGTTTCTGTACATGGACAAAAAAGGAGCTGCAGACAACCCAACATAGACAAGAGAACATTTTTTTTCTAAAAAGGTCCTGAATCCTAATAGGCTGATATAGAGGAATAAGCCAGAAATTATACACACGACAAAGATATAAGATGAAGACAGCATCATGGAGCCCCAAGCACCATAGGATTAACAAATTTCCTACCAGCATCGTACAAATATCTCAAACAAGTATGATTTTCACCTTTGCTCTCTTGAATAAATCTCTGATACGCGCAGAACCAACACCAACAAGCACTTCAACAAATTCTGAACCAGCCATCTGGTAAAACGGAACACCAGCTTCTCCAGCTATGGCTTTAGCAACCAAAGTCTGCAAGCCACAAGGTAAGAACTTCAGACACTGATATTTCATCAGAGCAACATACGGAGTATCAAGCAATATGATCAATTGTTCAAGTTTACCTTTCCACAGCCAGGGGGTCCTTCCAGAAGGACTCCATGCGGAGGTTTTATCCCCATTTTATCAAAAAGGTCCGGATTCTTCAAATAGTTCACTAACTGCAAATAAATGAAAAATGTTAAGCATAAATACCAATATAAAATGAAACAGAGCTTTATCACAGGAGATTTTAACACTGCCATGAAGAGGCACAAAAGGAGAAAATCTGTAGAAAGAGGTTTAAGTCTTGACGGTAAAGCAGCCAGATTTTTCTCGCAACAACAATCAACCCAAGTGTGCAACATTCACATTGTTGGAGTGTTTGAATGGGTAACACCAAATATTATTTTAGATCCTTTCAGCAGTGAGCACTGCTACACATCCAGACAGGCAGACACACCATAGTAGGTCCTGTCTGTGCAAATTCCATGTTCATAAACATTGTGCCACATAGAAGCTTGGGCCTCCCATCCAAATTTATGACTCAGAGTGTTATCAGATGTAGCAGGGTGCAAAAGATTGATAAGTGGCCACAGGTCAAGAGTATTAGGTCCTTGTGGAAGGAAATGACACGCATCTCAATAGAAGAATAGAAGTATACATACTCTACTAACAATCATAATGTATAGATCGTCCCATGGGAACACAACAGGCGGGGCATCAAGAAAGGATAATTTACACAAAGTGCATACTCTACTAAGAATCATAATGTATTGATCTTTTAAATAATTGACTAAAAATTACAGCAAAAGTTGCATATTGAATTTACCTCTTGAAGTTCTTCAACTGCTTCTTCAATGCCAGCCACATCACCAAATGTGACTCCGGTTGAGCCCTGAAAGAATGTTGGAAGCCATCCAATATAATACCTTCAGAGAAGCACAAAAATTCTAATCTTATAAAGCAACTTACATCGACACGCGCTTGTGGCTTGGATTGCGAAAAGTCAATTCCTTGCCATATGTCCTGCATAAAACACATGCGACAAAAGTTAGCTGGCACACACACCATGCCCAAATAATGGTTCTCAATGCAATAAAATGTTCGGAGAAGCGGTGACATACCCACTTCCTGAAGTTTTTTGGTCTTCTTGAAAGTGTAAAACGGACAAGGAGAACCATAGTCAAAAGCACTAGCATGATTGGTTTGAGCATCTCAAGACTGGCAGACACACCACCAAAAGTATAAATCTCGGATAACTTGGAAAATATCCCGCCATCACAAAAGACATCAACAAGCTTGTCCCAAATCCTCTCCATGATACCAGACATGATACCCAGAAAGATTTTAAGAAAAGGTTTGACGACAGGCCAGACAATGTATACAGTGGCAACAAAGATAAAACTAGTGGCCGCAAAAACAGCTGAAGCCAGGAAACTTCCGACAAGCACAGCAGCAGCCGCCATTAAAACAGTGACCACACCGAACTCGACCACAATTCTACTTGATATGGAGGATGCTACAGGATTAGGATACTCGGGTAACTTTCCAACGGATGACTGCAAAAAAGACACTGAAAGTCAGAGCAAAGATGGATGAATCGAGAATGGAATTGAAAGAAGAAATCGAGTAAAGTAGTGAAGTAGTCAGTCAAGCAGTGGCGTAGCTATGTTGGTGGAACAGTGTAAAAATACAATAAATGACGTTAAAATATTGCATATTTTGATAAATAAGACACTATATTCTCACGGTTAAAGGTAATAGTGTAATGTATGTCGTCTATGACCCCACTGTCAAGTAGAATAGGGAAGGGATGGGAGATGCATAATAACAGGAGAAGAAGGGAGGAGAAAGTACGGTGAAATGAGTCTCAATCTCGTAAAGAGGACCGTCATAATCGGCCAAGAGAAGCTGAGCCAGAGAAGGTTCCAAAGTCAAAGCCCTGTGAGAGAAGAAATGAGTCAAAAATTGTAATAAAAAAAAGAAGAGTGAATGAAAGGAAGGGGAGTAGAAGAAAAACAGAGAAACCAAACCATTTGGAAAGGTGGAGGGAGTTGGGAGACGGTATGAGATGGACGATAAAACGAGAAGACCCAGAAGGAGACTCATGAAGAGTCAACAACTGAACCTTATGAGTGCGGAGGAAGGTGAGGAAGTCATCATAGCACAAGTGGGGGAGGGACTGAAAGGTGCGGTCGAAAGAGTCTTGCTCGGATAAAGTAGGAGCAAACATATGGTCAGGGACGTAGAGTTTGCCACGGTACTCGCGAAGAATATCCTTGAGATACACATTGGAATTGGAATTGGCTTCCGACTCATCCGCACTTGAAGGCGGCTGCTGCTGCTGGTCATGAAAGCGGGAGGGGGAGGAGTGCAGATTGTGGCGCTGAGTACAAGAGTAGACCCTGTCGCCCACCTTGAACCTAGGTTCCACCTGGCTAGGGTTTTGCTTCAATATTCGGGTCATATAATCATCTTCCCCCTCACTTGATTTCTTTGTTTTGCATGATACCCTGCGTGTGCGTGTGCGTGTGCGTGTGCGTGTGCCACACGAGTTCATGGGAAAGGCGCCACGAACCCGACCAGTAGGAGTAGCGCTAGCTGGGAATAGGGACTCCATTCTCATTGTGGGACTCTTCCAAAGGAAAGCTTAGTTTTTTTTTTTTACTAGTTCAGTTTATCCAATTCATATCTTCATCTGCTTCCCTTCTTCACCCTCCCGCTTCATAGTCTATTTATAAGTGCTCTTTATGTTCAAAGCAAATGATTTTATTTCATTTTGTTCGATTTGCATTTTTATGAGTGCTATTTCAACTATGTTTTCAAATGTCGTAATTAATTGAATACATGACTGATTATTAATGAGTTTGCATTCGAAACATGTGCCTCACTGGCCGCACTTCTTAAAAAAAATGTGTGATTACGCGATCTCCAAGACGACACTTTGACCGCTTTTTTCGACATTTATATTTTGTATAAAAATAATATTTTGTGAAAGACTTTTGAACGATGAATATAAATATGTAAACTTATATGTTCACATACTCGGTATTATCTGGTCACATACTCGGTATTAGATCCCAAAAAATCGACACGAATTTCCAAGTACCCTTGTTTTCTTTCTTAGGCTACTTTTGAGAACAACCATCTGACAGGATATTTCACAGCGAGGGGGCTAATCCGTACTTTTGAATCAAAAAACGCAGACCAAATATAAGAAAGATGAATTAAAAAGATACCACCTCTATTTAATTGACATTCTGTCATTAATTTGATTCGCTTATCGCGTTCCTATGTACAACAACACAAGTTCTCATTGCTATTTGGGAGATATATGCTACTCTGACGTTTTAACTGGAGGTTACTTAATTTCCTTATGCTTCGCTGCCTCAATATACTGTTCTGCAAGCTTCTTTACCTTGTCACCGTCCTTGATAAGAAAATTGGCATTTTTGGCTTTAGTGTGATATTTCATCACTTTATCAGTTGTTTTTCCCACTGC
>JAUEKU010000009.1:146809-163461 GCA_032274805.1 Gypsophila paniculata
AAGATAGACTGGTCAGCGTCATCGACAAGCTGTCTTATGAGGCGGAAATTGAAGAATTCCCACCATGTGGGAGCAAGAGCCTGATGCGAATTACGATTCTCTTGACGATCTCGCTCAAGGATATAGACCCCTGAAACTAGAGATGCAGCAACAGATCTTCGGTGATGTTCATTGTCCCTGAAAAGTTAGCGAGAATGACATTTAGACTTCCTATCAGCAAGCTCTGCGTTAATCACGACGGTATATTTGCAGTACCACATTGCACACTAAGGCAAAAGCAGACCACTTAGCTACTACCCCGTATCATACAGTTGAATATCTATACACCACCACCACTTACATAGTTACATCAATAACACCATTACCCTGGTGAACCAAGGGATCTCGCAAATAGCGGGGTAAGGGGGGTGGAAGTACGCAACCTTAGCCATGTGATAACACATAGAGCTGTTTCTGATTGACCTAACAATGAAAATAACGTCCAACATTACATAAAATGACTCCTGCTTCACAACAATAAAAAGAAGTGCGTCCATCCGTTATTTGATTTTGCTATGTTCCATCATAATCCAAAACCAAAAGATATTGAGTGTTTGCATTCAATATAGATGAAAGCAAGGTATACAATACTAACATAGATGCTAGTTTCCTTCTAATCTTTTACTCTTTTTTTTTAGTGAGCCAACAAAAAATGAACTATTAATAAGCAGTGGCAGTTGAATGACAATCCAAGTAAGACGTAATGAGAGCACAGTTCTTACCAATCAACAACATTTAGATGCAAGGGTCCAGCAGAGGTGAAATCTTCCCTGTCACCTGTAGAAACAACTAGAGCTTTACCGTCTACTTGTTCCATAAGACCAGAAAATGGTTCACTGCATGGCACACACAAGACACAGATTAGAGAAACGATAATTGCATAGAAGCGGCTTCACCCTTTCCAGTTCAGATCTCAAGGTTAGGGACTCAGTCTGGAGTGACCCCAATAAACTAGTGTAGTAGCGCGCATAAGGAACGCAAATATACAATGATCAGCACATTCACAATCTGGAAATCAAAACTGAATCACACACAAAAGCGTAATCGAAGACTCATGCTTTCCACAATGTTGAACCAGTATGCTTGCCGCCACAGTAGGCACTATATATTCACATTTAGATTTCCAAGCTACCTTTAAGGCGGCACTTAAAACGTGCTACAAAAAAAGGCTTCTCAAAAAACTGAAGCTTGAAGCCAATAAAGAAAAAGAACAGAAGCACACACTAGGTACCTAAATCCAATACTAAGCCGAAAAAGAGAGAAAACACTAATATACGCTAGATATGCATATGCTCGAAATCATCCTCGTGGTATAACCAGTGGCATAGCCAAAAATTATTGTCTTGGGGGCGAAATACTAATATAACAAAGTAATATGTAAACAAATTTGAAAAATCTAATATCTTTCCATGCGACCGCCCCTGCCAGCCCCTCCCTAACACCGTCACCGCCCCTGGGTATAACTATCATAAGACAGACCAGCTATATAATATATGGTATAAATGAAGAGCGAAGAACATTGTAAAATGAGGAAACCTGTATAAAGCTACAAACTTTCAAATTAAATGCAATTCTTATGTCCTTAAAAATGTGGAATGAAGGGGCCATTGATCACTTGATTGATGGCCCTTAAAAATTAAGGTTACATTAAATTAATTGCTAACAAGAACAAACACCCAATGATGTGATCGGTGTTCATCTAAACATACAAACTTGTTTTGTACATCTCAGAAATATGGATCCACCGACAACAGTTAATTGAAATAAATCAAACAATAATTAAAATAAATAGGAAGGGAAGAAAATGTACCTTGAAAGAATGGAAGAATAAAGAGCAAATTGAAAAAAAAAAAAAAAAAAAAGAAAAGAGGGGGAATGTGGAGAATACCCGGGAAAAGGGTCCAAAATCAAGTCTCCTCGTCTTATTTTGTTTTGAGTTTTATGACAAAAAAAAGTGTGGGATTCATATTCATATACCAAGTATTTGGGTGGGTTTATGTGACGGGTTGGTGACGGAAAAGCATATTCGTATTTATTGTGATCTCAACCTATGCTACTAATGACACTCCTCCCCTCGTCTCTTAGTTTGTTTCTCCGTAAATGTCATTCCACATTTATGACTTGCTCCTACAATAGGGGACTCGATGTTCGATGTTTACTAGATGATGTCAATTTGTACTCTAGGCAAATTATTCACGATATTTTTTTTATAATAGCACAATAGATTAAAACATCTTCAATTAACGTGTATCAATGGTCATTGTGAATTTCCCTTTTCTTCTTCTTTGTCATAGAGTATAAAGGGAAAGAGGATCGAATCTGTCAAATATCATGAACCAGTAGGCCACTTGTTTTTGAATGACAGCTAATTGTCTCCGTTATAATATGTTATCATGCAATTACCACAACCGTACGCTTGATCGATAGTACAACTAAATAGGGTAGACTTTTTATCTCAGAGCTAAAGACTACGCAAACACCTGTATCTACGAACGATTTTCCACTTATTAATTAACTACATTGACTATGTAAAGATTTAAAAGCTCCCCTCTTAAACATTTTACGTTGATTGAAAACTATAAAAGTGAGACGAAAGAACCCATACGGTCTAGGGAGACAATTAACGCTTTGTTCGAAAGAACAAGGCTATACAAACTACGTAATTAGTTTAAGTCGAACTGAGTTAAAATTAAATCTAAATAAGAAGCCTAGAGTTAAGAAGCTCACATGCTAGACATTTCATTTCATAGATAGAAATACAACAAATAAACTCTTTCAATAGAATTATTAAACTAATAAAAATCAAAATGTCAAGGTCGTCTTTAACCTACAAACCAAAAAGGAAAAATCAAACATGAGCTGCCTAATACCACCTATGACATCCCCAGCACATAGAAGCTGGGGTATACAGTATACTCAGCCTACGAAAAAAACACATGCCAAATCATTGATCTTCACAATACAAGATCATTTATACTTATTGAAATAATATTAATATTAATAATCATAATGGCCTATATGTCTAGTTACAAAATATCCCAGAAATCATTTACACTAACAGAATATATGCTTCATAAATGATTCCCCCCTGGCATTATTTCGAACTATATTCCTACCAATTAAGCTGGCTGCTGCTCAGAACTCGAACCGTGATATTATGGAGATTGCAGATTGTACATAAGCTACTATTATTATGATCTGTGCTAATCAATCAATCAATCATTCCTTCATTCTTTGTTGTCTGGTGAGCCGTACCCATACGGATTCTTGCTAGCCCAGTTCCATTGATCACGACACATTTCATCGATTCCGTACTTAGCCCTGCAAAAAAGAACCATAGCATCAAGTCAGAATAGGGTCCGACTCACATCAGTTCAAGGTTTTAGCTAAATGGCACGTGAAAATTGTAATTTGGGCGCTTCCTACACAGTTAAAAGTTTATGTTATAGTAACTTAAAATATAGACAGCTACTCCGTATATCTATATTGGAAGCAAATGATCTTAACCAGTTTAAGATGAAATGATGATCAGTAAATATAGTACTTACTTCCAACTCAGCTCTCGCTCTGCTTTCTCTGTTGAGGCGTATACAACCTCGGCATCACCAGGGCGTCGCCCAGCCATTACAAGCGGGATTTTCTGCATTGACGTTAGAAAGTTAATCACAAACTGTCGAAGTAAAAAAAATCATTAAAAAACCATGACAGCACAACATGATAGCCAGAATGCAAAACATAACATAGCTTTAAAAGTGGACTCAGACAACTCACAGCATCTAAAAACAGAATGCACTAATGCAGGCCAGCTCTGTTTAGAAAGACATGCAAACACAGCAGGACTCTGAACATAAAGATGATAAAAAATACTTCCAGTGTTACCTTTCCAGATGCTTTCTCAAATGCGGTGACCATCTCAAGGACGGTTGTACCTTTACCAGTTCCCAAATTATAAACTTCACAGCCTGCAAGTATTTTGTTCACGTCAATCAACACGAATGCATACTGAGGATATATCCCCAAAATTTTGCAATAGAATGTGAACTGAATCATAAATAACAGATGAGCCCAACAAAACGGAAGTCTGAGTGAGGGTTTCTGAGGCATACTGACCAATATTAGGATCAAATAGCTTCTTCAATGCGGCAATGTGTCCATCAGCTAAATCAACCACATGGATGTAGTCACGAACCTGAAGGCACGTTGCCATATCAGAAAAGTTGCCAGAGCAATAACGCAAAGCATTCTCCATATCCTAATATCATCATTATTATCAATGAATTTATGGATAACATACCCCAGTGCCATCTTTAGTGTTATAATCAGTTCCATACACCGTCAAATGAGGTCTCCTCCCAACAGCCACTTGTTGTACATAAGGCATGAGATTGTTTGGGATTCCACGTGGATCCTCACCAATATGACCACTAGGGTGAGCACCAACTGGATTAAAATATCTCAGGAGAATAATTTTCCACTCTCCATCAGAGCGCTGGACATCACGGCATATCTCTTCAATGAAGAGCTGAAAATCAAGAGTGTAGCTTAGAATAAAATAAATACGTGAGAGGTAAACTCGCAAAAACAAAATCCAGACGAACACCAGCCACTGTTGGAAGATTAAAAACATTTAGCACACCTTGGTTCGTCCATATGGATTTACTGCCGATAAGGGGAATTCCTCAGTACAGGGGACCTCTTTAGGCCAGCCATATACAGTTGCAGACGATGAAAAGACAAGCTGGAACAAAATTCAGTAACAAAATGCCAGTGAGTATGTTAACGTTATGATTTATTGGTCTGAACTTATACGGAGAGTTGGAGACAACAAGAAGCTACAGTCAAATCCGTAAGTTCAGTCAGCAAAATCAAAGTTACAGGGAAAGTTCAGAGTTCAGCTAGCCAAATCAACAAGGACTATATACATACATTCTACGGGAAAAATATAAAACATGAAGGAAAACAAAAAAAGACCAACCATTTTGCACCCATGAGCTGACATCACTTCGAGCAGATTAATTGTCCCGATGATATTGTTATTGTAATACAGCAACGGTTTCTGTACACTCTCACCGACAGCCTTCAAACCAGCGAAGTGAATGACAGCATCAAATCTGATATCGAAAGGACATGAACGGCATAATTAAGTAATGCTCTTGTAATATAAAACAAATTTGAGCAAACCAATTTCCAATTTTTTTTCAACACTCCCAACAGAACTGGCAGCAGCTCAGGAAACATGAACAATCGCCAACATTACAGAATATTTAATCAAGATTCTAGTACACCAATACGCATAGAGTAAGGTGAAAAATCCATGTTCAGAGCTGAATAGCATCTTCTTTTAAAAAAACTAAACAGCTTATTTGGAAAATCATTTTCAGATGCTTAATATTTAAATATAGCAACCTACCTCATATATCAGTTATTGGTGCAGGTCAACCTCAATCTAATACTCTTTCAAAGGGTTATAAAATAGCTACGAATCAACAAATGTTAAAAGAATAAGTCCTTACTTTGTTGACGAAAATATATTCTCAAGTGCTTCCTTGTCCCGAAGATCAGCCTGTAGAAGACGTAAAAGTCACAATCAGCAACGTCCCAGTAAACAAATTGTATGGAAAGGAACAATGACGGCTCATCTTACGATACTTTTGGCAATATATACGATTATACTCCATACTAAATTTTCCTTTGCTCAACTGACTTTAAAAGAAAAAAAATACTCCCTCCGTCCCAGTCAATACGTTACTATTAATTTTTACCCAAATATTAAGAAAATGCAAGTGGTTGTACGGAGGGAGTACAAGGGAGTAGAATATAATTAAAATAGTCAAGTTCACAAAGGCCAAGATATATTTTGGTCCTTTGCTTCAAGTAGCAGGTACCGATTTCAGTTGATACAAGTACAACTAACACTCAACCAACAATTCTGCATATAAAAAGTACGCTTAAATTTAAAGCTGCTTTATCAAAGCTTCATCAAACGATAGCTTCAACTAGTCAAATACGAAGTACTCCATCAATGTCCTAAAAATATTTTCCTCTTATTGATCGATTTTGAGGTACACAATACTCCGTAACATACTCTCCAATTACGGTAATATTTTCTAATCAATTTCACTGAATAACAAGAAATTCCAATTACGGTAACATTTTCTTATCAACCTCACTAAATAACAAGCGATTCCGATTACAGTAATTTTTCCAATCAACCTCACAGAATAAGGGTAAATAAGGAAATTAGAGGTACGGTGTACTTCGTAACATACTCCAATTACGGTAGTTTTATTTAATCAACCACACTACATAACAAAAAAAATAAGGATATTAGACGTATCACGTACAGAGTACTTTCTAACATACTCCAATTACAGTAACAATTTCGAATCAACCTCGCTAAGTAACAAAATATAAGGAAATTAATTTCAAAGGGACAGCAAGATATAATCATTCAATTTAGATATTTGTAATAAAGATCAAACCTTTACACAAAATCAAAATTCTCATAACTAAAAGGAGGCACAAAGAGACAACTAAACTAAGCTACGTGTGCGGTGTGCCAACTCTAGAATCTTCTGATGCATAGAAATCAAATAAGCTGTCACAAAAAGCATCAACATGTACCATGCTAATCTCAGTTATACGTCGAACAACGATTTTATTTGAGAATTTATGAACAGCATCGTATCACAATAAAATAATAGTAAAAGAATAAATCATATGGAAGAATTAATTCGCCAACACAAAAGAAAAAACAATACAAAAGTCACAACATAATATAAGCACCAACCAAAAAAGTAAGACGAGCAAAGAACGTGAGAATAATCATTGCTATTCGCAACTTCATCACATGTTTTTCCTTCTCAACAACCATTATTTACCCACTATTCTTTTCCCAACACCCCTCCCCCCATAATACGCCAATAATAAGTCTCCCGTAAAACCGTCTCAAATTACTAATCATGATTAAAAAATGAAATTGAATGGAAAAGACGGAAACAACCTTGTGGAAGGAGAGGTTGTTGGAGAAATCAGCGGCGAGTTCCTTGACACGTTGGATTGAAATTTCGGAAGCGTTGTCGAGATTATCCAAAACGACGACGTTGTAACCGCCTAGCAATAGCTGAAGGGCGGTGTGACTACCGATGTAACCGGCGCCGCCGGTGACCAGAACGTTCTTCGCCATAACAATTACCCGAAACTGCCGGTTTCTTTGTTATTCTAGGAAGATCCAATAAGTGAGGAACGGAAAAGAAAATATATAATATTTGACGATGTATATTTGTTTAATTAAATTAAATTAATTTAAAGGAAATAGAAGGTTGTAGAGAGAGAAAGAGGTGGAATTAGAAAAGAGGAGGGAGTGTGTGTGTGTATATATATATATATACATATATATACTCTCTATATAAGGAGGGAAATGAAGGGAACATTCTCCGCAAAGGCTCTGCTATTTTGGATGCATTCCCCGGTGCTATTTTATACCGTCCAAATTACAAGACTGCTGATCTTTTTATTTCCTTTTGTTACCACGATTGTACGCGGACAAGGATCGATAGAGTTTATAATAACGGATATTTTATCATTAGGTAAAAATTTATTTCAATTTTAATGACATAACGATAGATATCAAAGTAGTGAAAAATGATAGAATTATGAGTAGTTTTTATTTATCTCCTAAAACTAAAGTCTTGGATAGAATTTAAAAACAACTTTTAAAAGACATGTCTTGCTAACTTGCTTCCATACGTGTATGAGTTATCCTAATTATATTGTGATCCTTATATTAACCCATATTATAAAGAAAAAAATTTACTCTGTAGTATGTAATACGAACTAAGTCTATGTAATTTAATTTATCCTCATGTACTCCCTATTGTTCAATCATTTAATTTAATCATCTTAAAACTCATGACTCCCACGAGCTTTGAGATAAACTTGAGTTTGATTCCATCTATTCACCATTCTAATCTAATTTATAAAATACGTGTTGCCGAAAGCACAACTAAAATAAATCAACAATTTTTTTCGTAAATTTAATTTTAAATATTACAAATTCAATCTGTATTAGATAACGAAACATAATAGATAACGAGAATTCAAATTGAGCTGAGTTTAAAAATCCTGCTCAAAATTATCAAACTCGTTCATAATAGAATGACGTCGATCGAAACGAAATAATCCAGCTGATTAAGTGATTATCCCATGAAAACATGCTCCTTGAATTTCAAGGATTATATTATTATTAGTATGATTGGAGAATTAGAAAGAAAACAGGACATGCACATGGAACAATGCAATTAAGAGAAGAACGGTGGTTTTTGAAATCGGGTCAATTAGATTTGGTAGTCGGATCCTGACTAGTGATTACCCGACGAACTTGGCCTAACTTACGTTGACGTACCAAAACAAATGCTCCATTTACACGTATTCACCTCTCCTTTAATTTGTTGACTTTTTTATCATTCTTCTTTGTTTCGTTTGCAATTTGAGTACCATAAAACAAGTACTCTCTTCGTAAGTAACGCATTAAAAAGTATTATTACTGATCCAAAGACCAAACTATTTCCAAATCCATTATTTAATTGCTTTAAATTCACATTTAATAGCATGGTATTTATGAATATATATATTCTTAATACTATAAGGTACTCTGTAGTCTGTACTCGACTACCACTATATGTTGTTAAAAAATTTTAAACTTTACTCGACTTTAATTTTATTTTTTTGGAGTTATAAGATTAATTTCATTGATAACTCATATGACATCTACAAAAGATATCAGAATTAATAGAATACTTATTTATGAACATCAAGCAAAAATCAAATGTTAAACAAAGATAAATAAAATGTACTAACAAAGATAAATAAAAAAAATAAACATACAAGTAGTGAATTTTGTAAAACGTCTCTTAACTTTAGAAATATTGTTATTCAAAGAATAACCGTATTAGCCAAATATCTATTACGAGTACATTGTTCTTGGCAATTTAATATCTAAAGTATGTGTTTGGATCCACACCATTTCAAAAGAAATGGAGAGTCCATTACTAATGAATGGTATAGATTGGAGGAAAGAGTTGATCTGAAGGTTCTAAAAATAATTGCAAAAAGAAAAAGATAAAAGAAAATAGAGGGAGATAAACAATATAATTACTCTGTACTTTGATTTTTACAAGTGTTTTTAGAGCCCTTTGATCAATCCTTTTCTCCAATTGAGAAAGATCCAAATATACCTCTATCAAGGTTAGCTTTGGTTCGAAGAAAGAGAATAAGCAAATAAAAGAAGATAAAAGGAGCATTGGCAACTCAAATTAAAGGGAGGTGATCACCGACTGTAGATACAACGTTAAACCTGAAGAGTCCCTGATATGCGGTGTCACTGCACGTTAAATGGCCGTATAAATTAATTATATGCATGCTTTAATCATGCATGCATGCTTTTATTGTGCCCCAAAATTAACTACACTACCGTATTATATATATGTTGCCTCCATTTTAATTTTATGGTGACTTGCTATTGCTAAAAGTTGAGTAGTAATAGTGTACTACTTGTATACTTTACACAAAGTAGAATCATTCTCACCCAAATACTAAAAAAAAAAAAGAAATTTAAAAAGGAACAAAGAAGTACGAAATACTTTGTATTATTAAGTCAATTGCCCAAGCGAGTTTTATTTGATTACTCCAAAATTATTTATCGTTGACATGTTTTAATAGTTAGTTTATCAGTTTTTCTCTTTATGTATCCTTACGACATACTCTATATAAGAAAAATTAATATGTCCTCTGTTTTAGTCAACTGTACCCTTACTATATACGTTTACTTTTTGGACATTGTTTAAGGTGAAATAAAGTAGATTTGGGAAATGTACATTAATCAAGTGGTTAGCACTTAACTACTCAAGTGATCATATATTAATCAACAATTGAATACGAACATGTAATATCCGAAAAATAACATATACGGAGTATGATGCTAAATAATCAGCAGCCACCAAGGTATCTAGGGTGTGTCATGGGGTGGAACAGCAATATGAAGATGGGTACGTATAAAAATAGCAATTTGGATCCTCTCCAGTTCTTGTAAGAACTGGATGGTCCAGTTATTCCAAATCAAGGGCTATTATTTGTTGGCCAAACAATCAATGGTGAGATCAAAGGCAAAATCCAAATTGTACAACTCCTAATTATTACATGTGGTCATGGTAAAAAAAATGCAGAAATTTAATGTTTGCATAGTAATTCTACCTCATGATCAAATATCAACCCTTGATTTAACCTTTGAGTTTCCCAAAATTAATGGCAGCCATTGATTGAAGAGGACTGGACCCTCCAGTTCTTTTAATCACTGGAGAGGATCCCAACTCATAAAAATAGGGGTGATGTGAGAAATGAGGAGGCGGCTTTGCAACAAACAACATAAACGCAGTCATCAGCAATAACAAAAACAAGACACCTAGTAATAGTATTGCATTAGCCTGATACCTCAGCAGTAGATCTCATCTTTGAATTGACACTATAATAATAAAAGTTTCTATTGGGCCACTATATTATGGGTTTGCTATGACATTAGTGGAAGCCTCTGTTGAAGTTAATCGCGCGTCGTTATCATTATCATTATCTTGAGATTTTATTTGGGACTAATAATAATAATCATCATCATTTGCTTTTGACTAACTTATAATCTTGTGACTTGTGGGCTGTGGCCCTTAATTTTATTTTGTGGCAACGTATGATTGGATTTTGCCTTTGTCATCCGGAAAACGATGTTAGCTAGGTTCATGAATTTTCGGGACAAAAAACACAATATGATAGAATGAGAGAGACTTGCTAAGTAAACTTACTTTTTTGATTAAATAATCATATCATGTTCTGAAGTCGGTATTTGATGATAACAAATTTGTGTATCATGTTAGGATTGGTCACACCCTTGTACATACTTTTTTTAGTCTTCAAAATTGTCATAAATTTTATATTGAATTGCGTAGAAAATTTCTCACAATACCATCGAGTTTTAATAGTTTTTCGACAAATCCCTTCGTTTAGGATTCTTCCTATGGCACTCCTCAATTTTACTTTTTTAGTTCCTAGTATACCCTTATTTATTTTACCGTTATAACGCCGTTAAACTTAATATACCAAATTTAACGGCATTATAAGTTTATAACGACAAAATGAGGTAGCGGACTTACAAGCCTCCCAGATACCCCTCCAAAGTATAACTCAACCGTGTCCCAAGTCCGCTATAAGAAAAATACCATGTCAGATGTTGTGTGAGGTACCGAACTTAGTACATACGTGTGGTGATTGAGTCTGATCCGTGGATACCGCTTTAAAAATACGATTAATTATGGATGAAGTATGGCAAAGTTAACATTAGAAGTTATTATGGACTTGTATATCATGTGTGATCAAATAGGTTCAAACGAAGTCCATGACTGTAACACAAATTACTATACAAAAGCCCAAAGAATAAAATGGGCCAAATAGTAAGATGGGCCGTCAAGTAATTAATCCACTAACAATAAGACGGTGAATTAGCCAACATAGTTTATGAAGCTCTACAAAAATTGAACCAACTTTATAATATCCTCCATTATTTATTACTCTTAATTTTTCTCCAAGTTTCTCTCTCTCTCTTCTCGTGGGTTTTAGGTCTCATACTCTCTTAACATCTCAGGTTTCTTTCTCTTTTTACCTTTTTTTCCACGTTTTATTACCCAACTAATTATTTTGAATTTTTAAGTTAATTTATATATGTAGTTTAATCGTTCAGAAGTTGAAACCCCCATTGATTTCCTGGTAAAAAAAAAATATAAACAACTGGAGCTTTTTACCTTTTAGGCTGATTTTTGGTAATTTCGTGCTTTTTATTTTCTATTTTCCTTGAATTTAATCTCGTTAGCTGTCAAGTTACCTTTTTTTTTTTTCGAGATAATTTGTTTGATTTTTAATATAGTAATTAGTTTTTACTGTTTACGCATCAATTTTTGCTATGAATAATTGGCAGTGCTGTATGAATTGTTAGCAGATTTTAATTTCAATCGGCGGTTGATCGAAATAATAATAAGTCTTAGAAAAGACGGTCGTTCAATTTAAAAGTGAAATACGATCTTTCATAAGACCATCTCTTGAAATAATTTGCTGTGGTGGAATTGATAGTCTTTTTCGAAAACGTTTATTCGGGCAAATTTGATGTTTTTTTTTTTTTTTTTGGAGGTTATAAGTTGAGAAAATGTGATTAATGTTTGATTAGTCGAGAATGTTGTAGTACTTGAATAAGTGTTAGTTTGGGGAGAGTTCATAAGAGAGTGTAGTGTGATTTGCTTTGGAGGATGGCGCTGATTGATCCTTGTATATTTCTTTGTTGATTTGTGGTTGTATTTATTGCTTCTTTGATTTGCAGACGATGTCGTGGTGCACCATTGAGTCGGATCCTGGTATGATCTTACGCTTCTGCGTGCGCCTTTTGTTGTACTGTTAACAACTAAGTGTATCATTCCCGAGTTTGCAAATGCGTAAATTTGTGTGGTTATCCTAATGCTATGTCAATTTTCACTCTTGAATGTGCTGCATTTCAAAAAAGCATTTGATCACATTCACATCATGTCACCACTTTGTTTTTGGATTTAGGGTTGAACACTTCCGACAATGTTTTTGGTTTGATGGTGGCGATTTAATTAATGAAAACAAAGTTAAGTTTAAATTAGTTACTTTTTTAACCGATTAACTTCAAGACGTTGTCTTTGTTGCTCTCAATTGGAGCAATTCTTCCATATTTGTGCATGTGAATTCTTTTCATGTCGCTTTAGTCTTTATCGTACTCACTTGTAACGTAACTGCTATGAAATGATTCTACGGTGTGACTTGGATGTGTTATGAAGTGACTATCAACACACATGTACTCTTTTTATGCAAACCTTGAGTTGGGGCTTGAGGAACGGTTTAAGATCGCTCCCTTGAAAGGACTTTTTACACATTTCTTTCCGAGTCATTAAGTTTGGCGCTGCAGAGATTGCATCACCTCAATATCTCTCCACTGAATTCATACTTTTTAGAGCCATCTTCCTTTTTCTTGCCACTTTATCTACATTTTTGACTCCCCACAGTCTCCGCATACTCTACACCTTAGTAATTAAAATGGCTCTTGTAGAAATTATCAAGTGTGTTTCCCAGGTGTTGTGCCTGTTCCGCATCCTTAGCATTTGTTTGTTCTCTGTTTTTATAACTATAAACACTCTCATCTGTCATAGATAAGCACATTCTATGTTTGATCTCCTGGAACACTTTCTCTTACTATAACCCCTTCCCCATCATAGGCGGGATCCTTAATATTGGAGTGTAATGTATCAGATTAATCCAGGGAAAATATTGCCACAAAGGATGCAACAATTATTGTGTGCATACACAAAAATAGAAACTATTGTCTCATAGATGGTGTATTACTCAATTTTCTTCTTGTCCTGCACTCAAGCAAATAACTTGTATTTCAGGTGTGTTTACGGAACTTATCCAGCAAATGCAGGTGAAGGGTGTGCAGGTATACACCCTCTTTTCCTTTAGTAAGAGAAACTTGATTCGTCCAAACATTAGTCCGTACCATGTAGAGATGATCAATACCAGATCTTTGAGAATGTTAGATATCGTCATATTATATTGTATGAAGGGATTTGGTCGGAAGGGAAGGGGAGGGGAAGGGAAGGGAGGGGTCCAATTTTCCTTGTTTGGTTAGCAAATGAGGGTGGAGGGGTTTGGAGGGATCCATTTTCCCTCCTCCAAGACTAATCAAAATCTCTCCAAGCGAAAAGAGATTCGTAGGGAAAATGTCTAAGCTCCATTTCCCTTCCCATCCCTCCTGCCTCCCTTCCCTCCTTGCCCCCGTGTTTGTTATCTAAACAAGGCCTTAAGATATCAAAAAAGGAATTGTGAATCATGGAATGAGCTTATAAGCTAATTGTCTGTGCTTGCGACTACTTGACCCCTCACAGTTAGTGCTGACCAATCTGAGAAAATAAAAAGAAAAAAAATCATTTCATCTCGTTTCTGTCTCATTTCCTTAACCTCTGTGATCAATGGCGGCCAATTTATGTATATACAAACACAAAATACGATTTTTCGAAATCTTTGTCTAGATAAACAATGATGATTTTGAAGTGCTTTAGTTGTTTGCCAGGCAACTTATTTGTGTTAATATTCCCATTTAGCTGCTGGGTCCGGAAATTTAAGGGTTGTTGGATAGATGGCTTTACTTTTGAGTGACAACAGACAGTCAATTTTTTGTGCCATTTTCATTTTCATTAGAGGGATATTCATGGCTTAGTCTAATTATTTTAAATTTGACGTATTCCATCTTCTTGACCGTTTTACTATTCACAAAGCCCCTATATACTATACTCTGATAGTCTGATTAGACTTTTGAACTGCTGTGCTGGTCGATAGTATTACTGAGACTCTGAAAGATTTGTATGAGTAACCCATGACTCGCATATTTGATGCGTAGTAAATATGTACTGCTCTGTTGGCAAATACACCACTTATTGCTCTGTTAATTTATGTGGAAGCAAGGTTGAGGAGCTCTATTCCCTGGATCTAGAAACTCTAGAGAGTTTGAGGTGAGCTCTTTTCTCCAAATATCACTTTTGCAGACATATGTTTCAATTTTCTGAATTGTAATATTATTGTGTTATGACATATGGACCACCAGTACTTTCTTGATACGTAGTTTTTCAAATTACAGGCCTGTATATGGATTAATTTTCCTGTTTAAATGGCGTCCTGGAGAAAAAGATGACGGTCATATCATCAAGGAGCCCAATCCCAACCTGTTTTTTGCTAGTCAGGTAGGTGTGTGATAAACTAGTGGACAGCAATAAGGTGAATTTTGTGTGTAAGCAAACAATTATTCCTCTACAGGTCATTAACAATGCATGTGCCACTCAAGCGATTCTGTCGATTCTTCTGAACTCTCCAGATGTTGATGTTGGCCCAGAGCTGTCAACTCTCAAAGAGTTTACGAAGAATTTCCCACCTGAACTTAAAGGTCTGGCTATCAACAACAGTGAAGCAATACGAACAGCACACAATAGTTTTGCTAGACCCGAGCCATTTGTTTCAGATGAGCAGAAAGCTGCCACCAAGGATGATGATGTCTACCATTTCATAAGTTATCTACCCTTTGAAGGTGTTCTGTATGAGCTTGACGGCTTGAAGGAGGGTCCCATTAGCCTTGGCTCATGTACTGGTGGACAAGGTGACACTGAATGGCTCCGGATGGTCCAGCCCATAATCCAAGACCGCATTGAGAGGTACTCGAAAAATGAGATACGGTTCAATCTCCTGGCTGTGATAAAAAACAGGAAAGAGATGTATACTATGGAGTTGAAGGAGTACCAGAGGCGAAGAGAGCGCATCTTACAACAGATTAATGCAGCACAAGCAGCATCAGATAGCACCAAAATTGAAGAATATAACAGGTCACTTGCTGAAGTAAATGTCGGGATTGAAACTGCCACAGAGAAGATTGTCATGGAGGAGGAGAAGTTTAAAAAGTGGAGAACAGAGAACATTCGCAGGAAGCACAATTACATCCCCTTTCTGTTCAATTTCCTCAAGCTTCTTGCAGAAAAGAAGCAGCTAAAGCCACTTATCGAGAAAGCTCAGCAGAAAAAACTACCCAATTCCAACTGAGGTGCTCCTGATTCGTTTGAGACTCAACGAAGGATCTAAGGTCGTGCTTTTAAGATACAAAATGCTGTATTTTTTGCAAACTTAGAAGTAACTAATCTTGCAGATTGTTATCGTAGTTACCGTGATTTTTCAAACTTTTAATTTAAGCTTTGTTGATTAGAACAACCACTCCGTAGTAGAGGTTGCTTACGCCCCGACAATTGCTGCTCCTATTTATTGCTTTGGTGTTCGTAATTGAATAGCTAAAACTTGTAAACACCAAAACACCATCAATATGATTTCATTATGCATGCGCACAGGCGTTGAGTGTGGATACATTTAGTCGTGTTACAGGAGGAAGGCTTAGGCTAAAAACATGGAGGTGCGGGGAATCGAACTCCGTGCCTCTCGCATGCGAAGCGAGCGCTCTACCATATGAGCTACACCCCCTTTTGATATTCTGTGCGTACATTATACACAAGAGGAAGTATTTTGCAATTTGCATTTCACCTCACCACCCTTTTTGTGCACATTTTACATTCTTCTATGTCACGACTTTCTCAGTGATTGTTTGCTTGTATATCAAATACTCCGGATTAAATTTATGATTGATTCTGTTTTTATCGACCCAAGGGGATAATTGTATAACATAGATGTTTTGTTACATAGGAGTTCATTGTACAAACATGGATGTTTTATTCGAGGCCAGAAAACATCTAACTAAACAAATAAATGTCGTCATTAACAAGCGAGGCTAAAATTTAGCCACCCTTGACAACAAAAAAGTTACCATTCGAGAAATTCCTACTACAATCGACAGCCACAACCAGAAAGAAAAACTTGGGAGCAGTGAGCCTAAAATATGAGGAAAAATTCTACCGTCCTCCTGGAGGACGGCACTGTTCCGTCCTCCTTACACCCAAAGGAGGACAAATAAAATGGGA
>JAUEKU010000009.1:236816-247720 GCA_032274805.1 Gypsophila paniculata
TTGTTGATTGAATTTTTGGCCTGAATTGTTTGATTTTTGAGTTGAATTGTTGATTGAATTTTTGGCCTGAATTGTTTTATTTTTGAGTTGAATTGTTGATTGAATTTTTGGCCTGAATTGTTTGATTTTTTTAGTTGAATTGTTGACTGTATTTTCGGCCTATGAATCGTTGATTGAATTTTTTGGCGTAATTTCGTTTGTCTTTTTTGTTGAATTGTTGATTGATTGTACTTTTGGCATATATTGTTCAATTTTCGAGTTGTATTGTTGATTTCGTTTTCAATGGAAATAATATTACGAATTACTCCGTACTACAAACGATGATTGTCGGTTTCTTCTGGTTTTTATATGTAATTGTTGCTTAATTAGTGTTATTTTTGTTTCAAGCAATAGATAGAATCTAAGTGTAGCCATTGATTTTTTTTTCGGCAATTAGGTTTTTGTTAAGTTCACATATTGTTGAACCTACGTGTAGCTAATAATTCATAGAAGTGAAGATAATTGTTAGACGGTTTTATGTGTACAAAGGTTATCTGTAGACCGTATGCAGCAAACATAGTTTAAGCATACAATTAAATTAATGATGAAAATAATCCTCATAAGTTAGTTGACGTATACAATGGTCTCATAAGATAATCTGTATTGTATAGTAGTTGGACCGTAGTTTAACTAATGATTATTGTAATTATTATGCACTAATGATTGAACATGTGAGAGGTTATGAAGATAGTATTTTCTCCGTATTATTGGGTGCATTATGAGGTAGTTGATTAGTGCTAAGGACAAAAAGTTAGATGTGTGATTCAGATAGCTTCCGTTTGTATTTTGGAGTACCAACTTCTTGAGGTCAATGTGTGAAACGGCTGGGAAATGTTCAATCGAGTCAATTATGTATCGTTGAGTTCATCAACAATATATTCGTCGACTATGTTCCAGAATCCAGAAAAAAATATGCTATCGTTGATCATTGAGCTCCCTTTCGAGGGTGTTGAAAAGGTCTTAGGTGTTCGTGTTTAGATTTAAGTGTTTCACAATGATAAAAGAGGAAAATGGCTGATAACTTTATAAACCTAGGGGTTATTCATTCCTTTGTATCTCGAAACTTATCTCTTTTCGGTGTTGGGGATGATGGTTCTAATTACGGTGAACCAAAACTTTTGGGATGTGAGCCATATCTGTTAGGCTCTGGAGAAAACACCATTCGACCCGATTGTACGCTATGTATCAATCATCACTCATTGTTTGTTCCTCGATTGAGTGATGATTGATGATTGATTATACTCCGTCCATCTTATTTATATTGTCCTATTTTCCTAAAATAATGCCCCCTTCTTAATTTAGAATAAAAATATAGTAAACTCTCAACTTTGTCCCTAATTAAGCAACAAATCTAGTCTATATAATTGGCACTTCATATGTAAAATTGTAAGTTAAGGTGAAATGAAAACATGTATTCATTATTTCTTGGTTCTGCTCTCTAGTCAAGTTAGGACAGTATAAATGAAGTGGCGGGAGTATCTAATACAGAATGAATTCATTCAATGTTGCGCCTTCTGAATTAATGAAGTACTACACGTGGAGAGCTAAGAGCCGTTTATTGATTGATGATCAACTACTTTTTCTGTGGAAAACATAGACTTCCAGTAAGTTAGATATTGGTGATGATCAAACATTGTGATCTAATGCAGATGCTTGACTTTAACTTATAAATTCAATAGCCTTCTGTCAAATATGTGTTCTGTATATTTTCCATAAACTTTTGCTCGTTGTTGCAGGAGAAGTCTTCCAAGACCTTGTCGGAAGTGCCTATTATGTGGCACCTGAGGTCTTACGCCGTAGTTATAGTGCTGAGGCTGATATTTGGAGTGCTGGAGTGATATTGTACATTCTGCTTAGTGGAGTTCCGCCATTTTGGGGAGGTATATCATGTCCTTTGTAGGTCACCTTGGTTTCTTTTCTTTGTATTCTCCATGTTACTTACTTGAGACTACCTGAGGATATTCTCAAATGATAAAGTACACAAGTGTAAACAATTTTCTTACTTTCATCCATGTCGTATGTTTTAATCCACTGCAAAATATCTTGTTTACAAGGATTTCATCATTGGATGCGGTTATAACTTCTAACCTTGTGTTATTATTAGAGTGAATTTGTTTTTGCATAGATTCTTATTCAGCTAGTATCTTCCTGATCCTGTTTGTATCTAAGGCATGTCTTCTGTTCTTTTAAACTCATTCTTTGGTAGATGCAGATTGGACATCCTTTTTTTCTTTTTTCTGTTTTTCCCCTTAAGTTACATTGTGTAGCTTGTCTCTTATGTGTAGTGCATTATATTGACATTTTTCTTCTTTACTTTTCATCTGAAGAGAGTGAGCAGGGTATTTTTGACTCCATTCTCATGGGTCATCTTGATTTCTCATCTGAACCGTGGCCTTCAATATCAAGCAGTGCCAAAGATCTTGTGAAGAAGATGTTACGGCAGGATCCTAAGGAAAGGCTTTCTGCTCGTGAAGCATTAAGTAAGGTTTTCTCTGAAGTTGGTGTTAATAACATATACTACTCTGTATTATACAGAAAACATCTACTTAGATTCAGCAATAAATGCTCACTATTGTGCTTGTCATCAGCTTTTTTAACATTCGTCGTTATGTATTTATATATTCATCTTCAACTAGTTAGGTATGATGATCGAAATTACCCTAATCATGTGGAACTAGTGGAACTACCTGGCTTTTGGATGCTGAGTTTAGCATCTAATTACAGTCGTACACTCTGAACTTGACCTCTAGTAAATCTGTTACAGATCATCCATGGATGAGGGAAGATGGAGATGTCTCCGATAAGCCAATTGATATTGCTGTTTTAACTAGAATGAAGCAGTTCCGGGCAATGAACAAACTGAAGAAAGTAGCTCTGAGGGTTAGAGACTCAAAGGCTCAATTTGAATATCTGAATTCTTATTTCTTGATGTGCTGACCTGTGAGAGTTCATATCAATTTTATTTTCTTCAGGTAATCGCAGAGAACCTCTCTGAAGAAGAAATTATGGGTTTGAAGGAGATGTTTAAATCTATAGATACCGATGGCAGCGGAACTATAACTTATGAAGAGTTAAAGGCTGGTCTGCCAAAGTTGGGAACAAAACTGTCTGAATCTGAAGTCAGGCAGCTGATGGAAGCGGTATGATCTTGTGCTTTTGTTTTGTTTGTTCAACTATCTCATAATTGATTTTGTAGACATCTTAGCACATGTGAAACATTGTGGTCGAGATTCTGGAAAATAAGATTATGCATCTAATGTACTACATCATTCTCAATTTTTCTGAGTCTTTTGTTTAATAAGTTTCTGAGTATTAGCAAAGTTTGTGAGTATTAATAAAGTTTCCGAGTATCAGATTCTTTATAAGAAAAAATCGAAAACTTAAAATCTTAGGTACCTCAGATGTATAGTCCATTAATTGTGAGATTCTTCTCAAGTGATTCCCAATCACATTCTTAGTATCAATCTAAGATCCATTTACAGACTCCAAAGAGCTGGAATTCAGTTTTGATCCCCATAGCTATGTATACATGTATAGTCCCTCCACCTCATTTGTATACTACCCATTGAACTTTGGGCATCAACCGATTTATAATTTGACCATTAATGGGATAGTGGGAATGCATCATTAGTAATAGAGTCTAAGTTGATTAATGTATTATGAAAATTGGACAGTGTTTTGCATTAGCAATCTGGAAAAATGATATGCGTCTCCGTCCCATGTCGTTCTCTTGTGCTGTGCTCAGAAAAAAATCCGACTCATCCTCATCCTTATAAAATACTCCGTACTTCAACTATGAGAAAGACCATTTGGGCAATGATAGGATATAGTCATCAAGCTTGAAGGTCTGGCGCCAATGTGCCTTGATATTCATATAAGATCAGTACTAGACACTCCATGATACTTTTTCGTGTCGTATATAGCAATGACGGCTAGTATCCCAAGTCAAGTAGAAGTCAATTCATACATCACAATTCATCGTGGGACAATGGACAATTTTCAACATCTGAAAACGAAGTTTTCATTTGCAGGCTGATGTGGATGGTAGTGGAACAATTGATTACATGGAATTCATCACAGCCACAATGCATATGAATAGGATGGAAAAAGAGGAGCATTTGTACAAGGCATTTAAGTATTTTGACAAGGACAACAGTGGGTAAGATTCTAATGACATACTCCGTATAATATAGAAAGAGATGATGTTGTTACTGACTATTTAAAGGTCTACCTCATCGCTCTCTAATGAATACATATGGCCTTGCTCGTCTTTTTGTTAAAGGTACATAACAATGGAGGAATTGGAGCATGCCTTGAAGAAGTATAACATGGGCGACGAGAAAACAATACGAGAGATAATCTCAGAAGTAGACACAGACCATGTATCACATCTCTTCTCTACTGCTCTTATCTTGTTGTGCTTCATATCCAATAGGGATGGAAAAGCCTGCATTTTTCATGTTTTTATTTTCTTGTTTTTGACGATCTGAACATGCATGATGAAGATATAGTGTATTTAGTACTCCACCTCACCCACCCATGAACTAAAGTTGGAAAAGTGGAAAACACAACTAGAGTTTCATTTGTGAACGCTCAAAGTAAGCAACGCCGCTTATGGCGAAGAAACTTCTCTTATATGGGTTTGACTCTCCTGGATCCTACATCTAGTTGGAAGTCGTCAAACAAAGCAAGGAAATGTCGATCTGCACATCGATATTCCCTCCATTTTGCTGGGTTCCTTGCACTTTCCAAACCCTCATATTTTGTCAAGTGTAAATAACCTGCTGTGAGGGAGTAGCTACCAAAGTGAATTTCCTCGTTTTTCTTTCTGAGACTGCGAGCATGTATTATAAGTAGGAAAGAATCTTATATGTAGGACTCAATCTTCCCTATCGTGCAGGATGGTAAAATTGACTATGATGAATTTGTGGCTATGATGAAGAAAGGCAACCCTGATTTGGTCGGTATCAGACGAAGAAGATGATTCGTTGGACGTTGAGACAAGTGACTGCCTACTCCGTTGATTACAGCGTGAAGCTCCTCTATTGGCCTACTCTCATCTTTGACTGATTGCTGGGAGATTCTGTATATAAGGTAAATCCTACGAATACATTATCGCATTTATGCATCAACTGTGTCAAATTTTTTTCTGTATGAACCGCTGTTTGTAATTATGAGTTTGATGCAGTTGCTTGTTGTGTTGTTATATCGCTCTCTTCCAAGGTTTTGTTTTCTGTATGATGTTGTAAGAGTGTACACTTTTTAATGTACCTTTGTACATGCTGTAATAACTTTTTTACATTAAAACATGTTTAAGCTTTGTTCGATAGAGAGATTTATCGAGAAAGAAATTAGAGGAGAAGAGATTGCATCGTTCTTCATAATCTAGCAAAGGTAAGGGAATCATTTTAATCGACTATGGCATTGTGTGGTCCACGAAGTTGTCTTGAGCGAGCGTGTATAAAATGTTAGCAGTTAAGGCGACTGACATAATTGAGCATAGAATGTGAACACTCCTAGACATCTTCGCACGACTTTTATGACATAAAGGGTGTTTTGACCTGCAGTGCGTCCGTTTCTTATCATGTGGTATGTCGAAAATATGTGTGATACCACTATCTTGTTCCTTATAAGTGCTAATTGATTTTGACATAGTGCCCTAAACGTCTCTCCAAGTGTGTATTCTGAATTTCTGATATAGGAGTCCGATATCATGCCCAACATCTGTTTTTCGGGTAAGTTTTCAATGGTGTTTTGCGAAGATGACTTGGTAATGTTGTCACTCACAGTGTTCGAATGCGTAATGTAACCTTGATGTTCGATATTTTGGGATTATGCTGGTTTGAATGTGTGTTGTGTTATAAGACCATTTTCATGACATTAGTCGAGTATTTTGACCCAGTATATGCTTAATAAGAAATATCTTCGAGTGTGGGTTATTAACATTCAATTATGAGCCTCCTAGTACTTCGGGCGATTGTTGTTGAAGTTTGTTGGAGATCATTAACACTCACCCATAAACTCTGCGGAGTTACAAATACACGTTTATATCACGTGTATCACAATGTGTATCTCCAAGTAGTTTAATTCATAACTCTGGTCTAAGATCCGTCAACATCAATCCCCACTTGTATACGTTTAGGACAAATGACTAGTCAATTACCTAGAAATATACCTTCCAAGGTGTGATCTTGTGGTTTAACCCTAATAAGATTCAAGCCTCTCCAGAGCAATCGTATGGAGTATTACGGCTCGAGGATGCACTAATGCATACTTCTCTGATTTATCCATTTTTTTTGTATTTCTTTTTTGGGTGATTTACCCATTTTTTTAAGTTTTTTTAAGCCAATTTTTTACACTAAAATTCAATGTGGTGTAATCAATTATCCACTTGTAAGATCACTTCTAAGTTCTAAATAACTGATTCAAAAACAAATGTAAAGAATTTGGTGCATCAGAGAGTATTAAGGTCCTGTTCTTTTGGACTTAATTTCAGGTTCATTCAGTTCAGTTCAGATAAGTTTCATTTAAACATTTCCTTCATAAATTTACACTGAAATAAGTTTCATTAATTTTAGTTCAGTTCAGATCAGTTCAACAAAATTAAGTCTAAAAGAACAGAGCCTAAATTTCGGGGACTATCTCCCTAGTGAAAAATCCCTACTAAAAAAACAAAATTAGAAATCAATGATGACCACATGACACGTCAATACGCACACTCCATAAACCAATTAATAGCGACAACGAATTCCACGACCCAATAAAAAAAATCAAAATTAGAAATCAATGGTGGAAAGTTGGCCACACCTCCACATTAAAAAAGGAGCCACACAGACGTCACAAATGAAGCTTCCTTCCACCCAACACCCTTCAAAAATCTCACCTTTTTTCTTCCTATATAACCCACATTCTCCACAACATCTCCCTTTTTTTTCCTCTTTTTCTCTCTCTACTCCCTCTTTACTTCTCTCTCTTCTCTCACCAACCAAAAAAACCCCCAAATTATCAGCCATCATTTTCAATTTTAGGGCTTTTAATTTCAATTAGTCTTATAATAAAAAAGACGGTCTTTCACACGACTTCCACCCGAATTTCTCCCCCACACAAATGCATATTTTTATTAGGTTTAACAAAAAGGTGCGTAGAAAACCCTAATTATAATAATAATAATAATATAACCTAATAAAATTGGGGGAAAATCAATGTTGAGCTCATCGTCATATTGTATCTCAAATCGACCTATAACTCTACCATCTCTCTCTAAAATTAGGGTTTCTAATAATTATCCTCTTTCATTTTCGCCTCTTAATCGTAGTTTTCGCATCGCTAATTCCACTTTCAGCTCTCCCAAATCATCTGTGAGTAATTTCGTTTTTTTCGGTTCGGTTCGATTTCGGTTTTATGTTTGAGCAATTTGTTATGTTCGTTTTTTTTTTTTAGTTGTGATTTTGATTTGAGAAATTAATTGTACTTGTTCCGTTTCATTGAATTGTATGACGCTTTTATTCTCTTGTGAGGAATAAGGAATATACTCCGTGCTAATTAAACGTATACAATTGGTTGAAACGGAGGAAGTAGCTTAACTTTTGTAATAAAGTAACTAATTAAATATTGCTGTGTTTTAGAAATGGAATATATGTTGCTTTAGAAAAGAGGAATTTTCAGCGGAAAACTTGAAACCAGAAGCGGTCGACGATATTTTAGCTGAGGAATTGCTGAAACCGAAGCTTGATAATGCGAATCTTGCTAAACAGGATTGGAGTTCCGGTTTTCGTGAGGTAATTTCGTAGTTATCGTCGCTTATATGTGATTTGTATGGTGGCTTTATGAATGTTATGTTTGAATGAATACGACGATAAGTTGTTGAGGCATTTGAGCTGCAATATATGATGAACGCCGTGAATATGTGGCGCACTGGCGCAGTATTGGAATTAACAGTGACTGGTTTACTTCCCTGCTAGTCTTGTGCTGAAGTCGTGAACGCTCTTGCGTGATTGATTTCGTTTGTATGAATCAGTAAATTAGTAAGCCGGAAAACAATGAGATGAGAATGTACATTTGTTTGTCGGTACAACAAATAAGGCTGCATAGGGTAGAGATTTGTAGCCGAATTCATATTAATGTGCAGAAAACAGCTTCGTTGTTGATTCCCTGAAATGGCCTAGTGTAGAAGATGTTAATCCTGGAAATGTGGTTTCGGCTACTCTTTTGCATGTATCGAGTTTGGACATAGTAACTTATTGATGTTGAACTGTTGAAGCAATGTGGTGTCATGTTTATTCAGATAACAAAGCGTGAGTGCTCGCTTGTTTTGTTTTCTTCCTTTTAATTCTCCGATCGTAGTCCTAATAGAACGGAATTGTTTTATATGGCTTATTTGCTTCTTCCAATTGACTCGTATGTCAAAACTTGACAAGTTGAGAAAGAATTTGGTGTGATCATAATCGATGATGCTCCTTAATAGGCAGTGTATATGCTATCAAACCTGTCGATATTTGCTCTGGATGTTAATAGACTTTGAGTGGCACACTAGCACCCCTTCAAAGTGAAAGACTCGTGGATGCTCTAAATTGCACAAACATGAGCCGTATCTGTCTTTCCATTAATTTTCTCTTGAAATCTCGTGTTCATTTATGATGGTTGTATTTTTCTGTTAGAATACACCTTTTTTGAGGTGTTAATACATACTATGATGTGTTTCAGGCAGTTGACGCAGTTTTTAAAGCAATCGGGGATCGCTGGACTGTACCATGGACAGGGGAGACCATTCTGCAGGTAAGTCTCACCATCAAGTTCTGCTTTTAAAAGGACAGAAACTGTCATGAAGAGTAGTACGGCTTTGAGATTCTTAAAGGTTGCTTTCATGTTAACCGTCTATTGGTTTCTGTTTGTTCTGAAATTTGAATCTTTATTATCTACCTAATCTGAACGTAACGTTAAAGGACTGATATGTATGTTAGGTGGACACTGCTAGTGGTTTATTTATTTTTTTTTTTTCTGATTCGCGGTGGTTTCAAAATCTGCTATGCAACTTACCGAATTTCATGTTGACTTAGGTTATGCTATTATGGGTTGCCGCATTTTGGTTTGTGGGCTCCTGGATGATGCCATTTGCAGCTCACATGGCTGGCTTTTGTAAAGAGTCCTTGACATATCGAGGGCAAGCCTTGTATAGCCTTTTGACCGATGTCACTGAAGGATTAGCTGGGATTGCAATCCTCCACAGATGTCTTTCTCGATTTCGACCTCTTCCGTCTGGCTGGTTTAAGTTCAGCTTGAAAGGAAAGTGGTATCTCGATGTTGCTCTTGGATGCCTCATGTTTCCCTTGGTTAATCGCCTCTCTCAATTCAACCTCGACTTACTTCCTTTGTTGCCTTCAACCCCCGTCACTCTTTCAAGTGTCGAGCAGTCTATCCTGGCGCGGGACCCAGTTGCAATGGGGTTATATGTGGTGGTTGTTTCGGTGTGTGCTCCGATTTGGGAGGAGATAGTCTTCCGAGGTTTCCTTCTCCCTTCCTTGACCAAGTACATGCCTGTATGGTGCGCTATACTGGTAAGTTCAGTTGTATTTGCTCTTGCACATTTCAATGTACAGAGGATGCTTCCGCTAATTCTTCTGGGGGTTGTTATGGGTACTCTTTTCGCTCGTTCGAGAAATCTCGTGCCCTCTATGTTGTTGCACAGCTTGTGGAATGCATTTGTATTCTTAGATCTTATGAAGTAAAACCCTTATCATTTGTCCACTTCAATGAAAATGAAGTATTTGTTGGCATCGGTCTCAATTGAAGTATTGTACAGAGTTCTGTTCGGATCCATTTTGTTGGACACTTCAAAAATCAGTCAGCTTGTTATACATCTGGTACAAAATCATGGTATCGTTTTCATGTTTAGAGTATTTAATGACGTAATTCCATTTTAATGCTATCTTTTCAGCTGCCCTACTGATGGTGGCGTAATTGTACTGTAGACTAGTGACCATTTCAAAATTCTAATACGAGTAGGATGTTATTATATTTTGTGACTGTAATTTTGAAAATGATGACCGATTGAAATGAAATTGTACAGACATTGTAGCTCATCGCAAGTTTACATTCTAATCTGCTCTTTTTCTGAAGTTGTTTGCATTATGAGTAATGACAGTGAATTTTTGAGATTCACCAAGAATTTATGACCTTCATTTCTCTAAAAGGTACGAACGTCCATTTTCTCATTATACTAAAGCGAGTGATCTTGGGGTATACAAAGTTTCCACGAAGGAAAATGAAGCAAAAATGAGATTTATCTTGGTTGCTCTGAATAAATTTAGAACCGTTGGATTAAAATACACGACGACCTTCAAAAGGCCAATACATATAAGCATACAACAATTATCTGTGGAGGATGGAGCCTTTTCGTCAGACGAAAGCATGTTCAATCACGAGATTTCCGGACGATGTATCAAAAACCGCCTTAATATTCACCAACTTGCTTTCTTCCGGATGTTTAGCACCATGTTTGCCAACAATGACGGGGTTTGTTAATAGCTTCACTCCTTGCCTCCAAAGTCTATGGTCTACATAAAAGCGATATGTTTTGTGAGCAAATCTTTTATGTTCGGTAATCATTATATACAAGTTGGGTAATATTGTGTGGGTCCAAATTATGTTCTCATGGACCTACAGCTCGAATTAGGTTAAATTTTGTGACAGGTCTAGTTACACTCATGTTAACATTATGTAACGTAATTGCGAACGCAATATACAAGGGAGTATTCCATACCTGGGCCGGTGGATACTATAATGTCATTGTCTGCATCCAACACCCAGTCGATCCAAAGCACAAAGCCATGGCATATACCACTCTTGGTGAATTCAACCTGTAGCAA
>JAUEKU010000009.1:266122-280740 GCA_032274805.1 Gypsophila paniculata
TTATAAATTTTATTTTTTTTTTTTTGTTAATTCTTTGGTTTAATTTAATTTCTGTTTTTTTTTTTTTTCAATTGTTGTAA
This sequence comes from Gypsophila paniculata, assembly GCA_032274805.1. Classification (NCBI taxonomy): domain Eukaryota; kingdom Viridiplantae; phylum Streptophyta; class Magnoliopsida; order Caryophyllales; family Caryophyllaceae; genus Gypsophila; species Gypsophila paniculata. Next base: position 266,203 of record JAUEKU010000009.1, read on the forward strand.
TATATTCAAGCTCAAAGCTTAATTAGCTTGTTCAATTTATGAGTGAAGAGTGTTTAATTAAGTGGAATGAAGAAAGACCATCTTTCACTTTGAAATTGAAAAACTAATAGGAGATATCGACAGTATCTCGAGATATATGCTAATATATCTCGAGATACTCTTGATATCTCCTATTAAAGACCGACAATAAATAATACTATATATTATAAGTAGTTAGTTGGAGCGTAAAAGGAAATGTTGTGAAATACCGCCTTTTTTTGGAGACGTGTTGAATCATACTCCATCTTTTCCACAATGTTATGTCCGTTTGCTTTTTGCGCGGGACGCTTTGTGTTATAGGACTGTGCCATTGCAAAGGATCCCACCTCGATCATATGGGGGATCGAGGTGGGGTTTATATAGGGCAAGGGATCTACCACCCTTTGAGCTAGCTTTTGGGGTGAGTTCTCCTTTGTCCTATATCACTTTGACTAGGTTTTTCTCCGTTAAGACTATTTTTTTTTATCAAAAATATAATTTTGTTAAACATATGTTGACGACCACTGCTGGGTTCTGTCTATCAAAGCGGTTTTAGCTCAGTGGCTGTCGAACTTGTCGTAAGTTCGAATCCCCTGGACCCTTTGTCATATTCTAGGCTTGTAGTTTGTGCCTTATCGTACTCCCGAACAAACAAACTAGCGTCTGATAGACCTCAAAATGGAAATACGGAGTAGATAGCTATGGACTAGGACCAATTGATAAACCTCAAAATGGAAATAGATTACTATTGATGGGGACGAAGGGAGTAGTTTAATTTTATGAAGAAATATGATTAGTGTCTGATTGATAGAGAGTAAATGTAGTATGTTAATTGATTTTGTCAGGCCCTTATCATGGAGGTGTGTGGAAGATCAGGGTGGAGCTGCCTGATGCTTATCCCTACAAATCGCCCTCGATTGGGTTCGTCAATAAGATATATCACCCCAATGTTGATGAAATGTGAGTCTATTCTTATGTTTCTATTGACTATGGAGTGTTGATAGTGTGTCTGTTCGTCTTTTTGGAACTTGTTAGTTTACTTTTGATTGGCTATTTGTGCTAATGCTTCTTGGATTGGATTCTTAGGTCGGGGTCGGTTTGTTTAGATGTTATCAATCAGACGTGGAGCCCTATGTTCGGTATGAGTTTTGTTTTTCAAACCGAAGATCTGAGTTCTTTGTAGTACTACATGAGCGGCTGGTTAATGTCGTGTATGAACTTGATTCTCTAAGCTGACGTGTGTGTGTGTATGTATGGAACTCTGTGCTGCAGACTTGGTAAATGTGTTCGAAGTGTTTCTGCCTCCGCTTCTTTTGTATCCCAATCCGTCAGATCCCTTGAACGGAGAAGCTGCAGCCTTGATGATGCGCGATAAAGCTGCTTATGAGCAGAAAGTGAAAGGTAATGTGCTTAATAGACTTTATGCGGCCTACATTTTTTCGCTAACTTGGACGAGATAAAAGCACATTGAACTTAGTGAACCGATTTGCTCTATAATCTATAGTATTTGAATACGGAGTATTTCATGTTGAAAATGGATGCAAACAATTGACTGAAAGGGAGGGCATTTGTTTCATTGACTGCTTGCTTGAACTCTTTAAGTGGTTTTCTTTTGCTCTAGCTTGTCGCTATTATTAATTTTGGTGTGAGTATTTGAATCCATTTTAGTCAAGAGGAACATTGCATACTCGTATACCTCTGCAGACATCCACCGTTGACATGATTATTCCTTACTGCCCTTATAACGAAATTCTTAGAATGGTGATAGCATTCGATGTCACAAATTTTTACAAAAATATCATTCGTTTAATTTGCCTTTTACTTTTCAGCAATCCAACATGCTGGACTGATCATGGCTAGAGATTTGGTCCTAGTGCTTGTCCAGGATGGCTAGTTGTGTCAGAATTGCAATGTAGATTGAGGAATCAACTTATCGTCTTCTGAAGGATTTGGTTTGCTTTGAGTGATCTTAACTTTGGTCTTTATAAGCTCTGGTGTAGTGGTTATTGTCGGCCATGTCCCTGGTTTGGCCTTAGAGACGACTCTTTGACTTTGGAGATGGTTCAGTTTCATATAATTATCTTATGAGGTGGAGGAAAGGATTGTTGTTAAATGCCAAGGCCAATGGACAAATTTTGCATAAGCGACATCCAGACTCTAGTTCTAGAGTTTCCTTCCGTCCCCTAGATGGATAGTGGTGCATTTTACTTGCCCGTGCTCAGAAGATTGTTTCAAACTCTTACACGGGATGTCTTATTGGATTTTTATATGTGAAGGTATCCCTATTCCCTACAAAGTTTGTAGAGTTTTGGTTTCAGAGGAGGCCCTTATATGTGTGGAGGGGTGAGGGCGTTAAGCTAAGTTGTTACGAGCTTGGGTTTCTTTGCCATTTTGAATCAAAAACTTATGATGCATCTGTATTAGGGATGTATCATGTGTATGATCTATATTTGATGGTGCTTGTGAAGCGTGTCTTTGTTGGTGCTTGTCAAGTGTCTCATGAAGCATCCTAGTCGTGCCATTCGGTGTCATGGTTGGACAAGGCTATATAATTTTTCCTCGGGACAACCTTTAAGTGTTTTTTCCAGGCTGACAGGCTGTGCTGTAGTATACCCTCGGTGCATATTGGCTTTGATGCGACCAATTGACCCATTTTGAAAGCTAAGTGCTATATGAAGACTTTTTAGGGGTTATGAGGACCAAGATGTTAAACCTTCAAATTGGTCTCACATATAACTTAGAAGTTCTCTTATTGTTCAAGGATATGATGGCAACTCATTCCGACGTTGTCGTCCAGGGTGGTCCTGAACATTAAGAATTGAAGGATACATGCTCTGGACGAGTTCATAGGGCACGATGTTAAAATTGATTGAAAATTGTCAGGGAGTTTCCTCGGGGTATAAAATAGGTGTAATTTAAAGTAGGTATTAACCCATTTCATAGCATAGAGAGAGGCGCCTGATGTGTCGGAATTGTTTGAAAATTTATCCATTTTCAAAACAAGTTTTTGACATTTTATAGTGGCACCAATGTGTCACGTAAGTAATGATTTGGGTCTAGGGCTAAAAAATGGTTGTGATACTGATGCTTAGTAAAATTCTCTTGCTAGAGAAATTTGTATCTATTTGCGAGAGGTCAAAAGTATGGCTGCGTGTCCAAGTGTCAGACTCATCTATTTTTTGAAAAAACTTCAGGTTTTATGCTTAAAATGAAGTGTTGCTGATAAGTGTCGGACCAATGTCCAAGTGCTGTGTGTTGAACATTGATGCGTGAGACATTATGAGTTGTTGGTCCCATTGGACTAACAAAGGCGTGACTCATTCCTGCCTCTGTTCAGCTGTCCATTACTCGAGTCGTTGCAATTCGTGCTTCATTGATGTTGTAGAGTTCTTTCCTTATCTGACAGGTACATACAAGTGTGATGTGTAGTTCAATTGCTACGACTTGTAAACTATGTCGGTACATCCATATATTGTGCATTGTTGCAATTCCTTTTAGTGGCAGTTTTCAGTTTATGTGTATCATCCTCTAGTTTTTGTCAAGATGCTGCTGAAGTAGTGCCTCTGAATCATCCTCTAGTTTTTGTCACAGTATTGCTCCATCTTCTGTCTTAAGTGACGGGCATTCTTCTCACAGTTTCTTCAAGAAAGCGGCATTTATATCTGGCACGAATCGGATTAACTGACTTTTATACCATCTGCTTGCAGAGTTCTGTCAGAAATACGCGAAACCAGAGGATATCGGTGCTGCACAGGACGAGGACAAGTCAAGCGAGGAAGAACTGAGTGAAGATGGTGGTTACGCTTCCAGTGATGGCGACGATGACGTGGCTGGTAAAGCCGACCCTTGAAATCGAACCCCGTCTGAACTTGTCTTTTCTGTACATTAGCCGAAACCTTTATAAAGTGGGAAAAAAAGTGAAGAAAGCAAAAATGGCTTCATAATGGTTCGTCTTACAGTAAACTTTCATCATAGAACTTCCTTTGGTTTGATTTAGCTCTTGTTGACATTGTAGTGTAAATTATTTCAGTGAGAAGATTTTAAAAACAAGGGGCACACCGCACACCATTTCTGTTTCGAGTCTAATTAGCGTTCCCTAGATTTTTTATAAAATAGCCGAGTCTAACACTCAGGAAAATACACAGCCTAAAAAAAAACCTCCGTATGTCATGGGTGACGTATTACCGAGTCTGCTTAACACAAGAATTAATGAGGTTGGGCTCGGTGGGGTTCTTCCTAATGATTCGGGTAATATAGTAGCAATGTTCATGCAACGTATCAAAGCGAAATGGGACGATGTTTTGTTGGCAGAGGCTATGGCTATGATGATAGGTTTGAAGGTTGCAAAATCTCATGGTATTGATAGGCTTTGGGCTGAAACAGACAGCTTGCAACTCCTACGCTTTTTTGTTCGACAAATAACGATTTTCTCTCCCCTCTTGGGCTTGCTTGTGATGATATTCGTGACGTTGCCGCTAACTTTGTGGAAGTCTTGTTTTCGCATGTGAAACGTGTAGGAAATACGGTTGCTCATTGGGTTGCTAGAACCCATCCTATAAATAATGTCGTTATGGTGTGTACGAACAATTTCCTGCAAAGTGTTCTTGCTTTGGCGGGTTTGGACTCCTTTTTTTAATATTAATAGTAAGACTAAGACATCTTTAAACAAAAAGAAATGGACTAATTGTTTAGATAATTATTCATAGGGTTTTTCTAACGCATCCCTAATGATCGTAGGTTTAAAATCACGTTTTTCTCAATAAATGCACTTAAATACCTTCAAATTATTAAGTATGGAGTATGTGAATATTAACCTAATTTAGGTGAATATTGATACGTTTGGGTTTAACATTCGTTCAGTCGACACATGCTCGTAAACCCATTCTCATTATCAATATGTGTCGTATATAAATTGAAATGATGATACTTCGTAGCTGAATAAATCACAATATTTTTTTCCGAGAATTTTTCAGGAAAAATCATTAGAATATTGAAATTTGTTATGACTGATGGTTCAATTTGTTGAATACTAATACTCACATTTCTATTTTCGACTTTAAAATTATTGTTGTTGTACTTAATTCGATTAAAACCTACTATCATTATATAGTACTCCGTATCATTTTACTTGGTTCGGTTGAAAACTCCTATCCTATCATCTCACTTGTTGTAAACTCGTCTTTCACATCGTCTAGACCGTCGCCAACTCAAAGTCAAAACCCAAATTGAGAAAAAAAAAAAGAAGAATACAAGAAAATTGAATCCCAGAAAACCCTTCAATACAAATCACCTCCGATTCCTTCCACCGTCAACCACCGCGTATCTCCGATCAACCACCACAACAACCACCGTGAGAAAGAATAAAAAAATGAGTAAAATATGGGAAATGGGGAGAAAAGCAATGTTTTATATACGCGTACTCTCTGGTTACGAAGAGCGTCGTATTCGGTCTTACCGTCTTCAGCTCGAGCAACGCCTTCGCTCCGTATTTCTCTCTCGCTCTCTCCTTCATTTCATTTTGTGGTCGCTTCGTTGATTGTTTTAAATGTATTATGCTTGATTGTTTGTGGCTTACTGTTTGTATTGCAAGTCCTGCGATTTGATTTTTGTGGACGAGGTTTCGGCTTAGTATGTCGTTTCCCATGACCCTACCACGGCCTTAGTTTCACAGATAGTTAGTTTGTGTCATGGTAAACGACATACTAGGCCGAAACCTCTGAAACTAAGGCCGTGGTTGGAGTGCACACTCTTTTGTGGGCAAGTGTTGTCGGAGGCACAGTTTGGTGGGTCAAGACCATGTGGCTTTTGGCAACGTACTCAGCTAGTTGCAAGCTTTTATATTTATACTCTTGTCGTCGTAAGCAAAGTCGAATATTTGATGATAATAACTCTAATCTCTTATTCTCTTCCTACTTATAAGATCTGACATACTTCCGACTATTACTTACTGCTCTGTGATGTTGGTTGCTTTAACTCACCCTCGTTTTTAATCTCTTTTTTAAATTTGTTATTGTTAGCTCTCCTGCAAGGTGAATTATTAAATGAGAATATGTCTTTAATTATAGGCACAAATGCGGAAAGAAGCTGTGAAAAAAATCCCTGAACAAGTGATTCTGTCCGAAGTGCGACGAATGGTGGATGAAATGCAAAATCTCAATAAACAGCTCGAAGCAATGGTGCGTTTGCATTTCCCCCTGCTCAATTATACTCCTATGTTATGCAACAATTATTTGTTTGATTGATTTGTGTCTATGGTGTACTTTCCCAAATCACATATCGACTTCCCTCTAACTTGCAGGTCAATATTATGACCCTTGATTCTCGGGTTAGCATTTTGTTTTCTTCTTTGGGCTTGTGCGGATGATGGGGCTGGAAAACTTTGGTTACGTTTTACATGATTAAGAGTGTGTTTAGAAACACCTGTTGCGCGTATAGGATCTCCATGAATACTAAGCTACACCTCATTTTATCGAATGTGGATATTGAGATGGTCGTCAATTTAACTGGCTATATTTCTTCAGTATTATGTACCAGTGTTCGTAATTGTGATTTTTTGTATCCATTGAATCTAAAATTGGCAGTTGGGACTTGGGAATTTTGAACCATTTCGTTTTAATATCCTGTTTCTCACTACGGAGTATATGAAATACTTTCGTGATTATCCTACGGTGTACTAGCTTAGTAGATCATGGGAAATTCGGGTGGGTCTACCGAGTGTGAGCAGCTTCATACTTTCCTGCTAACTTTGCACTCTTAAGGTCGATATTTTCAGTGAGCCAGAGGGTGGGAGTCACTAGGTTTCTTAGCACTTGCCTTTTCTTGTTTGTCAAAATGCTAGTTTAGTCGTTTTGCTGAGGGCCGGTAGCTTTTAAAGTCTTCAACTAAACAATCAAGTTTGTGAAGGCCTTATTTACTTTTGTTTCCAAGCTACAATAGTTCACTGTTTTTGCTAGTGAAATCAAGCATAAGGGTTTTCGATAGTCTCAATTGTCACCTCTTTTGGATTCATAGTGGCTTGTATCCTGCATAATCTATTAGATCTTACTTCCTCCATTCCTTGAATTGTATACGTATTTCATTTTCGTCCGTTCCATTTAATTGTATATGTTTCCTTTTATGGACAATTCATAACCAAAAAATGACCAAAATACCCTCACAACAACAGCTTTTTTTTTGCCGGCTCTCACAACAACTGAATTTACTTTTTCTTGAAATAAAAGCTAAGGGGTATTTTGGTAATTAGACATATAATAAATTATGATAAGTTATGATATCCCACATAACTTGTTTTTCTTAATAGTGTGCAAAAAGTAAACGTATATTATTCAATGGAATGGAGGAAGTATGGACTAGACATACAGAAGAAATATGACATTGCCGATAGAGGAGGCTTTGAATGCTCGACGATTAAAGTTAAACTTAAACTCAAAAACCTTACATCGCTCTATTACTATATTACTCTATGGGGAGGATGAAGGTGGAGCTGGGTTTCAATTTTTCGCAGTACAAACACGCCTTCCCATCCAAATGTTAATTGAAGTGCAAATGCATGTGATGCTCACCAGTCAGTTGGAGAATTTGTCTTAGTTAGGCTTCAAGCTCTCAAAAGTTGCAAGTACTAGTTTTACGTTATTGTTCGCCCCTATGGTCAAGCTGTGTATTGATTTTGTCCTATAATTTCAAAACGGGTTTGGCTTTAAATCGTAATGCATTTTAATTGTGCAGGAGACTGACATTAATGAGTATTTCAAGCCAATCGACAAGGAAGTAGGAGCTGTTATCAATATGCAGATGGATAGAGAGAAGGCAAAGATGGAGATGATGAAACAAGCTCTACTTGAGAGAGCTGAAGCACAGGCATCTTTAGAAGCAAATCGTGCCGACCAAGCAAAGACGGAGACAATGAGTGGCATGTTTAAACAAGCTATGCTAGAGAAAGCCGAAGCAGAGACATCTACATCTACAGAAGAGAGTAATTCACAAAAACAAGCTGCTCAATGAGGTCAAATGAGATGATTCAAGACGATTTTGGCAGAATTTGCTTCTTAGAGAATAATTTTGTAATACATGTCTCTCATGTGTATTTCGTTTCCGCCAAGAGCAACTTTGGGAGCCCTATGGTATCAGACGCCAACCAATTCAACTCTTGAGGGCACTAATTCAACATTATATTCCTGGTAATACTAAGTTTTGATTGTCAAAACTTCGCTACATTCGTCAACTTCGTAGCTTATTTTCGGTCTTGACAAAACATTGTGAAATACTCCTGAGTTGTGACTAATTGTTTCAATTTTTAGTCGGGATTGCTAACTCCAACTTGTAGAGACAAACGAATATTTTCTCAACCAGATAAATGCACGGTTTGACCGTCAATTACCAATGGCAGAAATAGAGCTAATATTAGGCTGAACATTTTACCCCCATCAAGTTTCGAAAGATCATGGCATTTTGACTCTCGTAAAGCCATCTCGCAAAATACACAAATTGGCATGTAAAAACGCATCTCATTTGCATATTAAACTATAAAGTGGTAGTATAAATTAAGATAAATCTCCGAGATGTTAAAACCGACATTATCCAAGAGGGCTATGTATACCGTAAATTCCTGCTAAAAAAGAAGAGTAAAAAACTATGGTGAATTATGTGCTTTAACATTTGCTAAAAGCCTAGTAATTTTGGCCAGGGTACCCTTAGCAGAAAGGGTATCAGAATGATTATCACCCGATATACAAGTCCTAATATAAATGGCCTTTCTAATTAGATCATCGGCTATGTCAAACTGCCCTCCTCTTACCATTAGCTTCGCCCTCGCCTCTAGTACGGTGGCTCTTGATAATGCCATTTCGTGCCACAGCGACGGGTTCAACTGTGCGTTTGTGTGGACGGGTCTCCAACAAAGTGATTTGTCCAACCATTTATCGACTGGAGTCACAAACACTTGGTCGGCTGTCTCGAGGGCATTTGTACATAGCCTAAGGAGCTCAAGAGCAGCATTGCACCGTGAGAATGTGATGAACGCTCGGATTGCAAGCGGTAACACCACTTCCTTGACAAGAGCCAATAAGTCGGAGATCTTGAGCTCGACAACGATGGGGTCATTCCCAAACCCGAATATCAAAAAGCAAGCTGCCCATAAATGTTCCGAGTGATGTACTACAGAGGCTCGACTGAGGATCGCTTGAACAATTGCTTGAGCGGTTCCTGGCACCCCTCTTCTTCGGGCGTAAAGCTTGACAAGCTCATTAAAATGTAAGTAACCTGGCTTCGTGCTACTCCTAGCGACATTGAATCTCAACAACATGGAAGCTGCTTCATCTTCTGATCTCTTGGTGTAAGAGGTGAACCCACAAGGTAAGGAACGCACGATTTTTTTCCATAACTGCGATTCCTGGCGCTTTTCAGGTATTTTGTGGGCAGCTAATGCTAAGATTGAAACTGGAACTGGTGCTGGCGCAAACCATCCACTTGATTGGACCATCTTTGTTGCCAAACTTCTCGGACCATCTGCATGGTCAAACACGGAGAAGCAAACCTCGAACAACTGAAATAGGAAGGTGTTCTTCTTGAGCATGTTACCTTCTTTACCATTCCAAGAGAAATCTCTCAGAGGCATCCTATTGATGGTATCCAAGAGCCTAGCAGGATTAATAGGAAGCTCGGACAGAATGGATCCAACAATAGCAAGGCCTAAGGTTACCCTTCCGAGTTTCTCCTCGATGACTCTGAGGGCATCGATTTCAGCAAGAGGGTAATCTGTCGTACTTCCTTGCATCAGAGATAGAGCCTCCACCCCAGACAAGTAAGAGAGCTTCATAGGCTCGAGATTCATCACACGAGGAAGATGCGTGGATATCAGGAAATGGGTTTCACCACCAAATCGAGGAAGAAGGTCCATTATTAACCGATGGTCCCACCAATCTTTTTCGCTCTCCAAATTGTCGATGATCACTAGGTATGGCAAGTTCCTCATGAGTTCTCGTCGTACTCTGAAAATAGCCGCCTCTTCTTGTTCTTCGAACGTCTTTATTCTACTCTTCTCGGCGTATCTCTCAACTCCTACATCGACTTCTAAAAAAGGCCAAAGGTTAAGATAGTTCTGCCTAATATATCTACTTTCTCCTCCAATCCACAACACCATCTTATATCGTTGATGGTACTTGTACGCATACTCGAGAAGAAGCTCCGTCTTGCCAATTCCCGGTTCCCCTGAAACAACAGCAACCCCCTTACCGTACACTATTTTCATACATCTTTTTCTTCTGCTATATTTTCTGCCACTCTTTGGCTTCGGCGTATGATGATGATGATGATGTTGAGGAACACCGGTTGCTTGCATTTCAATCTCCTTTTCGGATTCTTTCCAGATGACGGGATCTTTACCTTTCCTAATTCCCGGCTCTCTCCGCCTCTCCATAGAATTACTCCTACTCCAATTAATCGTCAAAGTCTTTTTCTTGGGTTTGGTTTTGATCTCAAAGTAATCCCTTTCGGAGTCTCCTGTGACGTCTCCAAATAGCATTAACTCTAACTCAGTTAACTCTTTTTTCCTGCCAATAAAATTCTCGTTTTGAGGAAACGGAAACTCCTCCTTTTCCACCCTCTCTTTCCATCTGCTCAATCGCTCGACCACACTTCTCCTTCCTAGTTTCATCGCAAGCAATGTTACAGCCCTCAATATACATTCTCTCCAATAACCATTATGGGCCTCGAGTTTCCACTCATCAACACGAGATAGACCGTATATAGCTTCTTTCCATTCCTTCTCTAACCCACCGTACAATGTCCACACATCGCCTCCATGCTTCTCCCAAACCTCTCCTCGTTTCTCAACAATATCCCTTACGAGGCAATCACTAGGAGCGACATCAAAGAACACAGGAACCAATTTCTTCTTGCTAGAGAAAAATCTCAACTCCTCGATAGTATACGGATTCCTGAACGACTTCTTTGTAATGATGACCAGCCCAAAGCTACAAACATCCATTGCCCGCTCCACAGTTCTCTGCTTCCTAGAGTTCCTGCATCGAGCCCTATCAGAAACAAAACAGCCGACTCCTTGGACCTCCAGCTCAGCACGTAACCAATTAGCAAATCTTAGTAATGAAGGTTTTCTTCCATGAAGGCCTATATACACATCGCAGTTTCTGATCCTACTAGTAGTTAATGACGCTGCATTCGAAGAAAATGGTACCCCATAATGACTCACGGCTTTCTTACGCCGGTCTTTACGCCTTGAGTAATCAATCCACCGGCCATGGCTATTTGTGGAGGTGGTCTCATTAGACAATCCTGTCGAAGAAGAAACACGTTCAAGTATTTGCAGATCAGTTGCCAGCTGTGACTGTGGAATTGCTGACTCAGCAAGCTGGGCATTCATCTCTTGATCAGGGTCTCTTTGGCATATAGAGGCATCTTCAAGTGGAATGTCAACACGATTGGACTCTGAAAATTGGGATTTTGGTGACGAAAGGTATGGTGATGGATTTGCTGAGTAAAACACAGAAGATGCAGATGAAAGTCTTCGTGAACTTGTGATGGCTAAGGTTTCCAATTTAGAGCTCTCTTCTCGGAGATCCATACTGATCAGATAAAAAGCTCCCAAAAGGTATCTGGTGCCATATATGTACAAGTGAATAGTCTTCCTAGCAATTGAAACATGGAAAAAATCAATCACCCCCTCTTGATACAAGAACAGCAGCAGCAGCAGCAGCAAAACAACAATAAAAAGGTCTTGGCATCATTTGGATAAGATATTAGGAAATACCGAGATAATTGGAGGAGAGTGAACGGAAGGGTGGGGGTAGACAACGGAGGGGGATAAGATTCTTTTTGAACCTATACTCAGTTGGGAAGACTTTGTGTCGGTGTAAAGGAAGGAAAATGATTCCTCCATTCCCCTTCAAATCCCTCCATTAAAAACAAGGGGTCAGTCCCGAAATGACTTGGAGTCAGCTAACCTGAATCATAACTACTTTGTGAAGGGAAACACTTTTCACCTTCATCGTCTTAATTTGAAATCCAATGTTGTTTTCACATCTCAACGGGTGAAAAACCTCGTATAGAACCATCAAAGTTACGACCCGAACTAGAAGTTCAGCTAACATTTTCCATAATTAAACTGTGTGCGTATAAAAAGGCAGGAATCCAAGTATCACGCAATTTCAACTAAAAACATCAAAACAAACTTCATACAGCAACTTCTAACAAATTGAACTAAGTGGGGGCAACAAAAGGTAAATAGTCCTCAAACTTTCACTTTAACATTGATGAAAAAGTGAAGACACAAGAACAACAAAATGCAAACAAAGTTAAAAAAGTGGGACAACATTATATAAATAAAAGTAAAGACATACATTACCAAATTACTCAAGTACTTAGCATAGTTAGCAATGTAGTTTGAATAGACATTTTGGCAACTTCTCCATTTTTTTGACAATATTAGACACTTCACTTTCACATTCAAATGTATTCATCTACACCCCCAAAACCTACTAAAATGCAACACTATGAAGTACGTTATGTTACTTCGACACTTCACTTTGATGTCGTGTCCTGTGTCCAAACACCGGACACCTCAACACCTCATTTTGGACCAAAAATGTTCGTGTTTGACAATCCAACACCGTTTGTAGTCGGGTTTGAGTAACATAAGAAGTACAATACCTCATCAAAAACCAACATTTGGATCATTTGCAAACCATCTCTATACTAATGGAGGTAAACACGCTCTTTAGAGTTATCCAAATTCTCGTATGAGACTATTTTATAATAAGACGGTCCCAATAACTTCCCAATACCCTATGTAATTAGACATACAAATAACCTCCTCCCAAAAAAAGACGATTTTACAGGAGACCTACTTATTAGATCACTAAAGTTTGAAACTTCATCACTACAACTAGATCCAAAACCTTTGCAAAATTGAAAATCAACAACCCAATAAATTATTCATCCAACATTAACACAATATGAATCAAACAACAATTAAAATTCAAAATTAAAACTCAAATGAAGTGCAATGTAGTAACTTACTAGGGTAAAAACTTGAAACATTGCATCAAAGATTTAAACTTTGCTGCATATTTGCTCATATCAACAAAAACCCACCTCAAAAAACCCACAAACTTCAATAAAATTCACTGAAATTTTTAAAAAGTTCCCAAATTTAGTGAATTAAAAACTCTATGGATCCGCCAAAAATAGAAAATGTTTTAAGCCTTTATAAATCGGAGGGAGTAAATAAATTAAATTAGAGCTACACCCAATAATAATACGAGTAATAAAGAGGGGACAATATTAATAATATAAAATAAATGTGCCAAAAAAATATTTTGAAAAATAGAATAAAATAAGATAAAAATAGTGGAAAATGTAAATGTAAAGTGAGGTAAGTGGGTATTGTTTGTAATGATTAATTGAAGTTGGGTAGCAGGTTAGTGACAGATTTGAAAAAGACCCTTTTGTAATTGTAATGACACTATTCCTATTATTTTTTATTATTATTAGGAAAAATTCATAACTTTCATCTAATATAAATTATTTTTCAAAATTTTCACCTAATATAAATTATTTCAATTTAGGCGGAGTTTTGAAAAAAAATTATATTAGGTGGGAGTTTTGAAAAATTAATTTATATTAGTTGGGAGTTATGAATTTTCCATTATTATTATTATTGTTATTTGAGGGAAATTGATTTGTAAAGTTGAATTCTTTGATTGTGATATCATGTGATTTTTAATTAAGATAATGTAAAGTTTTGCCGTTTTAAAAAAAATGTTTTGAGTGTATTTCTAAAGCTTTTTTTTTTTGCAATAAGTCTTAAGACGAATGTTTTCGTCTTAGGTTTAAAACGTGTTAAATATCATTTCATTTATACATATAAGATAAAATTTTTGTTTTTTTATGCAATTTTCTTTTGTTTTATTTTAACAACTTGACTTGTTTTAAGTTTAAAACAAAACTTGTCTTAAATAAGAATTTGTGTTTCGTTAGGAATAATTGGTACTTCCTCTATTCAACTTCATTCTGTACACTTTCTTTTTTAGGTCATTCAACTCTCATTCTGTGCATTACTATTTTGGGTAAATACTTTTTGCTAATAAAGTTATTTTTGCCTAATAAAATTTTTACATCCATTTGCAAACATATTTAAAATCACTAATAAAATTATATTTCTACCCACTTATTCCACTAACACATATGACATCATCATTTTCTTAACATTTGTGCATTGACATCATGCACAGAATAGAGTTGAATGGATGGAGTACTAGTTACTCCCTCCAAACCACTCATTTCTTCCTATTTTACTAAAAAGAAAATACCACTTATTTCTTTCCATTTCTATTTTTATCAACTTTCAATTAATCTCATCAACACAATCTACTTTATGACTTTACTTTATGTTTTTCCACCTGTAGATACCCGTATCCGTACCCCCCAAAACTGACCCGATGATGAATTGGACTAGCATTTTAATATAAACAATGCCGTTTTGATTTATCGATTTCGTTTTTAAAA
>JAUEKU010000009.1:280840-304310 GCA_032274805.1 Gypsophila paniculata
AAATAAAAAAAACAAAAAAAAAAAAAAAAAAAAAAAAAAAAAAAAAAAAAAAAAAAAAAAAAAAAACACAACTAAGCCATTAAACTGTAGACAGTAGTTGCGGATGTCATAGAAAGAAAACAATGCAAAAACCACATGTACTTCCCAACTTTTTATAGTATAGTAATATTTCTAAACTAGTTTATCGTCGGTCGTCCGATCATATGAATTATGAATTGGGTGTCCGGATTGTTAAGTGCTTGTATCATTTGGACTTGACCATCAAGAACTCCGCAAGTATCGAATAGGTGTACAACTTTATCAGGCTGAGGCGCGTGGATTTGAGCCTCATGATAGATTTGCTGCCAATTTAAGTTCAGAAATTCTTGCCACGGCTGTAAGAAGCAGAGAATCCCACTGTTTGTCCACATTTCGCCCAAATTTTGATGCGCCGTTATGGAGGGTTGCACGCCTTGAGTGTACTTTCTGGAAAAACATTGCAGAATCTTGTTTGGTGTCACCCGAGGATCGTATATTTTAATTGGGTTCGCTCCCTCCTGGCAAAGACGTTGGCATATATGAATTGATGCTGAGTTTAATACGTCACTCGTATTTTCCTTATAAGAAAATCCAAATACGCAGACCGTCTTCCTTTGCAACGAATTGAGGGACTGCACAATCTTTGCTACAAAATTATTCTGGTGCTGTATATTGCATTTCAGGACACACTTGAATAAAGAGGCAGCATGGTCGTTGTTGTAGAGTTCTGCTAGATGTGCAAAGAACGACAAATCCCTTAATAGTCCCGGACCGCCAATTCCTGCGCTAACTCGTGGTAACTGATTTCCAGCTATCCGCGCATCACTCCCCATAATTTGTCGAACGTCGTTGATGTTACTATTTGGAGTGTTTTCACAAAACTCGGAAATAACATTCATCAGAGTGGCTTGAAGTGCCAACATGACGTTTGTGCTCATAGCGCCTAAAATGCCTGAGGAAGTGGTTGTTAGAATAATTTGTTGGTTGGCGACCCAACCAGGGACAGCTAAGTAGAAATCTTCGACTAAGGCTACTATTTGCGGGTTCATCGCCGAACATGGGGTTATTAGAACACGCGATGGATTTCGTAGGTTATGCAACGCCGTCCCAGCGGAAAAGAATTCTGGAATCCAAAAGATCGAGTGATCGTTTGCAACAGCATTTATAGCCCTCATATCATCGATAACTTTTTCTATAACAGTGAGAGCATTATTGGCTGGTAATTGCGATTTGATGATCAAAACTTTCTGCTGTTGTGCCAAAAACAGTATATCCCTCATCACTCGATCCCACTGACCGAGGTCCAATTTTCTATGTTTTCCTTCTCCTTTTTGTTTCAACATCACATCAACCGCAATGATAATCATTTCGGAACCATTAACCAGTTGATTTAAGTTGTCGGGAGTTGCGAAAAAAACATTCACATTTACACGCTGCCCCAGCAGTTGCGGTAAGTCAGGCTCATAATGTTGTACGTTTGGATGCCAACGATTAATATTTATAGGTTCGTCCACAATTATAAAATTCTTCCCGGGCCACATTTCAGCTGCTACGAGGGTAGACAACACACCCACGGTCGTTGCTCCTATGCAACATACATGTGTGATGTCGTTGATATCAAGGTTATTCATATTTCCTGTTACACAATATTATCGTATGAATTTTTTTAAGCTTAAGCTTATAAAGTAAGAATATGAAATAACTAAAAAAACAATTGTATCGACCCTAAATTGATTAGTAACAAATTAAATAATACAAAATATTGTAAAACGGATCTATCCAAATTTTACACCCATTTTCTCAATTTCAGTCCCATTTTTTGACAATACTTCGTACTTCATAAAAGTTAAATATTTCTCAAGGTATGTTGTACCGTTGAGAGGTTAAGAAAGAAAACTTTGTACTTTGATCAGTTGTTAAGTCGGTGAATTTGTTTATAAGGGCATCAGGCCAATTGGGTAGGGACTAGGGACACAACTAAAGCTAATTCCCGTTTAATTTTTATTAGTATTAGCCTTAAACCCTTAAATTTCACATATTATTTTGAAAACCTTAAATATAAACTCTGAATTATTGTAAACAAATTATAATATAAAATCCTATATAACAATTTTTAAGACAATAGTTTCACACTAATTAATCTTTGGTTCGAATCTCTTTACATCCTTAAAATATCGAAGAAAAAAAATCTTTCTAGAACATCTGAAGTTTTAAAATGGGGCGTTAACATTCGAACCTAATATTTAATTTACTCGTTCGTATTTTCTTACTCGAATACCCAATTTTAGGTTGACAAATTATTTTATCTAATACTAGGTATTTTACTAATATGAAAAAGAACAAAATAAATATTAGCACAAAGAATGTTACCAATTAAGAACTACAAGTAATATGTTCCAAATAATGCTTTTGCTAAGTTAATGTTACCAATTTGACCATATAACATAACAACTAACGACCATGCATACACGTAACAACTAACAACCATGCAAATACATGAAGACAAATTATAGTTACCAATTTGGTAATATCAAAAATCTTGCAAAATTAAGAATGTAGTGGAACATGAAAGATTGTGTTCTTTTAGATTCGTTAAAATAATGTTAACAGTTTGACGATATAATGTACTCGTAACAATTGTACGTACATATACATTAAGAAGAGTAAAATCTAGCAAATTAAGAACGATTAAATTTTGTAAAAAACCGACATATATATTTATAATTTTGATTGCTTACCTTTAAGTCAGTCTACTCCTTAAGCTTCAATTGCTTCTATCCCTTGAATGTGTATGTATTATGTGTCGTTGAATTGAGTACCAAAAAAAATTTTGTAGTTGAATTTGTATGTCATGACTCATGTGAGGTCAATTTATATAGGACACATGCATGTAAACTATCTCCCGTTTATATTTCCATAATTTAATATGGCACACTTTCCTTATTTAGTTGTCGCCTAGGAAAAAAAAAAAAAAAAAAAACTTTCCTAAGTTGTTACTTACTAAATTGAAAAAGGAAAGACACCCAACCAAACCAAATCTGAAGAGACAATCCCGTAAATTTTGTACTTGTGTTTCAATTTTCAAAGGTGATTAATCAATTTCATTTTGGTTTAATATTTCTCATTTTAAGTTTGTGAAATTGGTTCAAATTAGTTGTCTTTAAATTATTATTATTATTATTATGTTGTTGTTGTTGTTGTTGTTGTTGCTGCTGCTGTTAAACAGAAGTTCCAAGTAATTTACGTTTTGTAGCAATTTGGGGTTTTCGTGTAATTTGTATTTTAAATTGTACGCAAATTAGTTTGTAATTTTGTACTCCGTATTCAAACTGAAGTTAGTTTATAAAATTGATATTTAGGTTTGATGGATGTTATTTTTTAGATTAGTAGTGCTAGTTTTATAAAAAGACGGTCTTTTCACGATGATATTTTGAGCTCGACGGGTCGTCATTCCCGAACCCAAAAATTTAAAAGCAGGCAGCCCACAAATGTTAGTTCGGAGTTATGTAGGTGACGCCTTGAACCATCAGCAAGTCTCTCTTAAGACATGGTAATTTCCGTCGTAAGCTTACGACGACGAGAATATGTTACCACTTTGTATAAATGTTACTAGTACCATTTAACGAGATAATGTTATAGTGAGTGTTACCGATCTTATCGATAAGTGGTAATATTTTAGTGTAAAATGGTAACATAATCCTGTCGTAAGCTTACGACGGATGTGACCCGTCGTAAATGAGAATTTGCATTGAACCATTGCTTGAGTGTAAAGGTACTACTTACTCGTAATGTTGAACCTCAATAGCATAAACGCTCTTGATAATTGTTTTGTTCATCAAAGTATCATGCGATTCTAGCTAATTCATGTTCTATGATCTTATTATGTGTTACTCCGTCTCAATCAATTGTTTCGATTGGTAATTTGGTATATATGTTTATGTTTGTAATCTTACTCTCGTGAAAAACAAATTGATAATAAATGATCGGGATGGAGAAGAATTTTTGTTGTTGTGTGAGACATTTGAGAACATTTTGGTTGAATAGTGGTACGTAGGCTCAGAAATTTCGGATAAAAAAGATGCCATATCGCGTGACGGTCATGTTTGAAATTTTTAAAAAAATTTAGATATCTCACATGGCTTTTTTAACCCGCAACACGCCATTAGGAAAGACGTTTTATTTTGGCAAAAAAATAAACAACAAACTTAATAAAACATCAGGCCGGTGGCGTTTTATACCACCCAAGCCCAGCTTTATCTCCCCCTCCCCCTTCATTCCCCTTGGTACACTTTATGTTTCAATTTTAAAGGTATTAATCAATTTTATTTCGTTTTCTTATTTTAAGTTTGTGAAATTTGTTCAAATAGCTGTATTTATTTGTTAGCATTATTATGTTGTTAGTTTGAAGTTCAAGTCATTTATAGTTTATACAAATTTTTAGGGTTTTTGTATTCAAACTAAAGTTCCATTATAAAATTGATGTTTATGTTTGATGGAAGTTATTTTTAGATCAATAGTGCTAGTTCTATAAACAGATGGTCTTTCTCAATGAATCGTGAAACACCATACTTTTTTCTCACTAATTAGTCTTCATTAATTATCTGTGATCTTACACTTTAAAAGTGAAGATGTTCTTTCGCAAGACTTACTTGTACGAACAACACATTTAAGTTATGACATCACAAATTTTAGAGAGCCTTTAATTGTGAACATTACACTTCTAACGTATTTTGGTCACGTTTACAGCCAAAAAGGTAATTTCACGCATAATTTTATTAACGATGCTCACGACCCTCGCTTTCTTGAAACAAGAGCCAATGAATAGCCCATTGAGGGCCATCATGATCGTCCACCTCTGCAAATACATGTAATGTTATAGGACTGTAGGTATAATTTTTCATTTCGTGAAAAACATGAAACTTGTTAAACTATATGTTAGTTAAGGCCTATATGTTTGGTAATGGACAATGGAAGATTGATTTTATTAAGTTAAGAACTATAGGAATAATTTTTCTTTCCATTGCTTATTAAGTGTTGTGATTTTATTCGGAGAAAAATTAACGGTCCAGATTTGATAGAATAGGTTGGTAATGGAAAATATGAAAGTTCCATTTTTTGCAAAATGATCTAGGCCTTCTATTTTCTCCCAAACAAAATCTTTCCATTGATAGGGAAATGGAGAAAACAAATAAAGAGAATGGAATGAGTCAATTTTGCTGTCCTGTTTTCACATGAACTGATTCTAGTAAGGTGCCTAGTCAAGCTTTACTTTCTGATTCAATGTTTTCGCTGTTCGTGGTAGGTTACCTGCGCTAAAAAGTGTTGTTTGTCCCGCTAAGATGACATCTTGCCGTGACTGTTTCGATCTTAAATTACCCCATCGTTACGTCAGTAGTATAATGGTTAAATATTGGAAAAATTTGGAAGAAGCACATTGTCAATTCGAGATGGTGAGGTATTTGGCTGCATAGTGCAAATCAATACGAAACCTGACAGTCACCGGACTGTCTGGCTATCGTTACGGGCTACAGGATAATACAGCTTTAGTCCTTGCTAATGGCTTTCCTCTCCTTGATCGTTTAAGTATCTCGTCATTTGTATTTTCATTTATGGCTATGTCCATGATATTAGATTGACATAAGAATCTATCGTATTTGGATATGACACGCACTCTGATTAAGTTATGCTTAGACGGGTTTATTAGTCAAACTATATTGGACTACCCATTGCCGAAAGACCTCTCCGACAAGATTGCAAGTGTTCAGACTGTCTTGACTTGTGATCGGAAAAATTGTCCCGATTGTAGCCTTCTGGATTTACGATGTCGGTAGCGTCCTTAGGTCTTTTTTGTATTATTTTCTTTTACGCGATGTTTTTTTTGGGAGGACTACTTATTCTATGTACGTTTAATATTTAGAATTTTATTTGCGTGTATAACGCTGTTCCTTTTGCTCTTTATTCTTGGGCCACCTAGCATTGCTAAGTCTGTGTATGAAAATTTTTCTTAAATTCCGATGACATAAATAATTATATGAGATAGCTTACACCTATTTACTTTGAGTAAGAATATAAGCAGTATATGACATAGGAAAGTTATCATTAACAAGTAGAAAAAGCCAGCATATATCTATTAAAGTGCTGGAAAATTAGTACTACAGTTTATTTCCTATTTGTGATTTCAAATTTCTACAATCCAGTATAATACTCTGTAATCGAACATATGTATTAAATCATCGGATGTCCGATTATATGAACTACAAGTTTTGGATGAGGATTGTCAACTTGCTGGATATTTTTGGGATGGCCTTGAAGAATGTTGCTTGTGTCGAATAAGTGAATTGTTACGCATCGGTTCGCATCATTAATTTGAGCTTGATTGTAAATATCTTGCCAGTTTAAGTTGTTAAATTGTTGCTTTTGCTGTAAGAAGCATATGACTCTCGTGTTAGGCCACAACTCATTCAAGTTTTGTTTCACACTGATGCGTGCCCGTGTGCCCCCTCGAGTGTGCTTCCTTGGAAAGCATTCTTGAATGTCTTGCGGTTGAACCTCAGGATCATATATCATTATCTGCCTTACACCCTCTAAACAAAGTCTCTTGCATATTTGTATGGCAGCCAAGTTCAAAACTTCACTCGTATTCTCATAAGAAAATCCTAGGATGCGGACGACTTTGTCACGCAATGAGTTGAGTAAACGCAAAATAAGCGCAACTAGCTGTTCTTGATTTTTTTGTTGTTCTTTATGATGCTGTCAAATAAACGCGCTGCTGGTTTATTTTCATACACTTCAGCTAGATGGTTGAAGAAGGCTATACTTGCACTTTGTGGATCGCTTCTCATGATACATTGGACGTCAACTGCGTCACTATCTTGCATATTATGACACAACTGAGACTACAACAAAACATCACTTGGGCCACGGAAATTTTGTTGCCATAACCACTTGTACCACGAAAATTTTACTGTGGCAAATAGTTTAGCTACGGGAATTTGACACTTCTGCAACAAATTTATTCTTCCGTGGCTAGACACTTGTGGCACAAATAGCCTAGCCACAGTTATTTTTGTAGCAGAATTGTCAAATTTCTGTGACTAGGCTATCTGCCACGGAAAAATATTTCGTGGCAACAAAATTTTCGTGGCATAAGTGATAATTTGTTCCCAGTTTTTCCAAGATCCCAGATGAAGTAGTGGAAACGATGATTTGGTTGGGATTTGCAACCCAATAGTGCGGTTAGGTAGAAGTCTTGAATTAGCGTCATATTTAGATTTCCACGTGGCTAACATGGGGTTATTACGATCTGAGTTGGGTTATGTAGATCATTAAGTGTTGTCCCGTCTGAAAAAAACTCGGGTATCCAAAATATTTGATGTTGATGTACTATGTCATTTGTCGCGCGGATATCGTCGATTATATTTTCGATTACACTTACTGCATCATTTGCGGGGAGAAGTGATTTTATAACAATAAGTTTAGGTTGATGAGCTAGGGTGAGTACCGTCCTCATTTCTTGATCCCAAGGAGCTAATTCTAACCTTTTTTGCTTGCTGTTACTCGTCCGTTTTGTGTCGACTTCGACGGAAATTATGAGCATGTTAGCGGCGTTTATATGTTGTTGGTAATTCAAAGTCTTAAACGTAACATTAGAACCGGTCTGTTACTGGATTAACTGACACAAACCCGGCTCATGATGATGTGGAGGGTCGCTTGTCCACCGCTCATTAATCACTTGACGATCCACCACAAAAAAGTTCTTCTGAGGTCATTTTTCAGCAGCTACTAGGGTGCTGAATACACCCGTTTTGGTGGCTCCTATACAATATATATTAGTAATATCTTGAATTGTAATATTATTCATTATCGACCTCGACAAATATATTTAAGAATATACTCTGTATCAAGAAGTTGTATACGGAGTAGTTAATATTTTGTTGAATTTTGTTTGAGACAATTTTCGTATTCTTTTGGATTAAGAGATAACCTTCTTTATATAGTTTTATTCGTGTTGGGTTTTGGCAGGTGTAATAATTGGAAAATTTCCTTAAAAATAGTTCATGCTATAATGGTTTTAGTTTTCATAAACTATGTTTTTACTTTATGACACAAAAAAAAAAAAGAAAAAAAAATCCATAAACTAATTTCTCTATTTCACAAACGTTTTAAGGAAACTCAATTTTTTTTTTTTAGATTGAATTTTGTTAGCCAGCATTTATTTTTGTTTTTTTCTTGATACAATCACATTATTTTTTAATGCTAAATTGTTTAATTTTGTCGAACACTATCATATACTTTACTTTGTAGTTTGTATAATGTTTTGTCAAAAAAAAAAAAAAAGTGATCAATCTAGCGTTAACTTTGTCGAATTATATATAAGATTATAAGGGCATTTTTTGACATCTATGGAGTCTTGCTCCAAATTTCTTTTCCTTTTTATTTATCACATTCATAAGCATATATTATTAATCATATTCATTTTCCCTAGCTTCATTTTACTTATTTCACCCTAATTTCTTTTTCTCCAACAATAATTCCTCGAAAGAATATTCTTGATTTTTATTTTAGCCAAATTACATATTTCTATTCTTTGGAGTTTTCTTTGGATTCATTTTCGTTATTACTTTCGTTTTTGGCCCATTTTATCTTTCCGTTATTTCACTTTTCATCAATTTCTCTGTTACTACGAGAGATCATATCTGTTCAACTAGTACGGTTCCTTAGGAAAAAAACGTTATGAATTTCAATTCACGAAAATAACAAATGTGGCGTGTCCATTGGCATCAATTGGTATAGATTAAATTAAAAATATCCACATAAGAACCAAATAATGCGCCATAAACAAACTACTTTACAGTCTACAATACATTTTTGAAAGAGGAGAGCACCCTTCCCATATGTGAGTGCAATGCTGCCTCATTAAAAACCCATTGCGGACAGTCTACAATACATGAAAACGTCATTGGTGTTAGTTGATATTGACTAAAAATAATTTCTAAAATGTTAAAAAAGGACATTATTCAAGAAGACTACGTATGATCTTAGAAGTAAAAAATTTTGCTTACAAAAAGAATCAAAAACTATGGCGAGGTATGTGCTTGAACATTTGCTAGAAGCCTAGTAATTTTGGCTAGAGTTTCCTTTGCAGAAATCGTATCCGAATGTTTTTCGCCCGAAATAGAAGTCCTAATAAAAATGACCTTTCGAATTAAGTCATCAGCTGCATCGAACTGGCCTCCTCTAAGCATGAGCTTAGCCCGAGTCTCCAACACGGTGGCTCTCGCCAATGCCATGTCCTGCCACAATGACGGGTTTAACTGCGCATTGGTGTGGACCGGTCTCCAACATAGCGACTTGTCCAACCATTTGTCGATTGGTGTGACAAACGCCTGATCGGCTGCCTCGAGTGCATTCGTACACAGACGAAGGAGTTCAAGAGCAGCATTGCACCGTGAGAACGTGATAAATGTCCTGATGGCAAGAGGTAGAACCACTTCCTTCACAAGGACCAATAAGTCAGGGATCTTGAGTTCGACAACTATGGGATCATTTCCAAACCCAAAAATGAAAAAGCATGCGGCCCACAGATGTTCGGAGTTATGTAAAACCGGCGCACGGGTAATGACAGCTTGAACCATTGCTTGAGCTATTCCGGTCAGCCCTTTTCTTCGGGCATAAAGCTTGACAAGCTCGTTAAAATGAACGTAACCTGGTTTAGTACTACTCCTGGCGATGTTGAACCTCGATAGCATAGAAGCTGCTTCCGCTTCAGATTTTTTGCTGTATGAGGTAAAACCACAAGGCATGGAACGCAGGATTTTTTTCCATAACCGTGATCGTTGATGCTTTTTCGGGATTCTGTGAGCAGCGGATGCTAAGAGTGGGACCGGGATGGCTGCTGGTGCAAACCAGCCGCTTGCCTGGACCATCCTAGTCGCCAAACTTCTTGGTCCATCAGCATGGTCAAAAATTGAGAAGCAAACCTCAAACAATTGCAACAGAAACATGTTTTTCCTCAACGTGTTACCTTCTTTACCGTTCCACGAAAACTCCCTCAAAGGCATCCTGTTGATGGTATCCAAGAGCCTGGTAGGACTAATTGGAAGCTCGGAAAGAATTGCTCCGACAATGGCAAGGCCTAAAGTTATCCTCCCGAGTTTCTCCTCAATGACTCGGAGAGCATCGATTTCAGCAAGAGGGTAATCTACTGGCGTACTTCCCTGCATCAAAGAAAGAGCCTCCGCCCCAGACAAGTCAGAGAGCTTCATCGGTTCAAGGTTCATTACACGAGGCAAACGGGTGGATATTAGGAAATGTGTTTCACCCCCAAATCGAGGAAGCAGGTCCATTACAAGCCGCTGGTCCCACCAATCTTTTTCACTCTCCAAATTGTCGATGATAACAAGGTATGGCAAATTTCTCATGAGTTCCCGCCGTACCCTGAAAATAGCCGCCTCTTCTTGTTCTTCAAAGGTCTTTATTCTACTCTTATCAGAAGAATTCTCGATTCCTACATCAACTTCTAAAAAAGGCCAAAGATTAAGATAATTCTGCCTAATGTATCTACTTTCACCACCGATCCACAACACCATTTTGTATCTTTGATGGTGCTTGTATGCAAACTCGAGCAGAAGCTCTGTCTTCCCAACTCCCGAGTCCCCTGACACAACCGCTATCCCCTTTCCATATTCTATTTTCATACATCTTTTTCTTCGGCTAAATTTTCTGCCAGTCCTTGGCTTAGGTGTATGATTTTGCGGGTCCTGAGAAAAACACGTGTTCTGCATTTCAATCTCCTTTTCAGATTCTTTCCAAATGACAGGATCTTTGCCTTTGTGAATTCCGGACGCTCTCTGCCTCTCCATGGAATTACTCCTGCTCCAGTTAATCGTCAAGTTCCGTCTCTTGGGTTTAGTCTTTATCTCGAAATAATCTCTTTCAGAATCTCCTGTGACATCTCCAAACAGCATAAACTCCAACTCAGATAGCTCCTTTTTCCTACCTATAAAATTCTCATTTCTAGGTAACGGGAACTCCTCCTTCTGGACCTTCTCCTTCCATTTGCTCAATCTTTCCACCACGCTTCTCCTTCCCAATCTCATTGCTAGTAGAGTAACAGCATTCAAAATGCATTCTCTCCATTTACCATCGTGTGCCTCTAATTTCCCGTCATCAACACGAGACATACCATATATAGCTTCTTTCCATTCCTTCTCTAACCCACCATATAAATTCCACACATCGCCCCCATGTTTCTCCCACAGCTCTCCCCGTCTCTCAATTATATCCCTGACAAGGCAATCACTTGGTGCAACATCAAAGAACACGGGAACCAAGTTCCTCTTGTTAGAAAAAAATCTCAGCTCTTCAATAGTATACGGATTCTTAAAAGACTTTTTTGTAATGATAACCAATCCAAAGCTACAAACGTCCATAGCCCGCTCCACAGTTTTCTGTTTCCTAGCGTTGCTGCAGCGAGCCCTGTCAGAAGCAAAGCAACTGACACCTTGAACCTCCAGCTCAGCGCGTAACCAATTAACAAATCGTAGGAACGAAGGTTTTCGTCCATGTAAACCTATGTACACGTCACAATTTCTAAGTCTACTAGTAGTTAGTGAAGCTGTGTTTGAAGGGTATGGCACCCCGTAATGTCTCGCAACTTTCTTATTCTTTTTTCTTCGCCTTGAATAATCTATCCACCGGCCATGGTTATTAGCGAAAGAGGTATCGTTGGACATACCACTTGAGGATTCTACACGTTCAAGAATTTGGAGGTCAGTTGCAAGCTGGGACGATGGAATTTCTGACTGAATCGGTCTAACTCTCATCTCTTGATCAAGGTCTAGAATCGCTCTGGTGCATCTTGTGGCATCTGTAGGAGCGGTGTTGCCGAGATTGGAGTCCAGAAAAAGCGACTTTGGGGAACCCGGTGAAAAGAAAGGTGACGGATTTGCTGAGTGAAACACAGAAGATGCAGATGAACGTCCTTTAGATGTCGTTGTTGCTAAGGACCCCAGCTTAGAGCTCTCTTCACGGAGATCCATACGTATCAGATTTTACCCTCCGAGAAGATTTTCTGTGCCATATACGTACGAGTAGATAGTTTTCCTGACAAATTAAGCAAAATTTTGGGTATCAGATAACAACTCCGTGACTCCACCCTCAGAACTACGACATGATCCAACACTAAAATCTCGAAGAAAAAATAATCGCACCCTTATCAGAGCCAGAAGCCTACAACCTAATCCACATTGTACGATAAAACAAAAAACCGTATTTTTCAAACAAAAACCCAGTGTTTATGTAGTCCATAACTTTAATTTGATCAAAAAGTTCAAAACAGCCTCAAAAGTTCAGGTGCTAACAACTAATTGAGTGGGACAACATGAAGAAAAGTTAGTCATAAACAATCACTTTGACCAATTGACCATCATGAAAAAGTTATAAACATCAATTCCTAATGAGCTAAGTGGGGCAGTTTGAATAAAACAGTAATTCTTCTATGACACCATCTCACCGTTAAAACCAACGCAGTCTCCAATTTAATCATAGAGGCTATAGACACGGTCTCACTGTAAGGCGGTCTCATCCGATAATTGGTACCCAAGTAAACCATGAAGTCCAAAATGTGGCAACTTCTCCTCATTTTCAACATTACAATCAAAGTATACCTCCATTTCCAAATCATCAGAACAAACTTTCATGAATAATGTCAATAAGTTCAAATCATTTCATCAAATAATAGACATTTCAGATCACTTAAATTTGAGAGTTTAACCCGACTACCACAAATTCTCGCGTGAGACAGTTTCACAGTAGGTAGAAGTATATATTATCATGAGACGGTCTTAGAAAAGACCTATTGCTCAACTAGATCCTATGACTTTGAAGGTTTAAAAATATTACTCCCTCCCAACCATCCATTTCTTCCTATGACGGTCTTAGATGGTTGGGAGGGAGTACAAATACATAAATAAATAAAAAAATTAATTACATTGAACAACATTCACAAAATACTAAATCATACACAAAACTAGAGTAGGTTTCCAACAAGACCGTCTCACACCATGAGAACTAATGTATAGTAGTGTACTAAACAAAATCCATTGAGAAACTAGAATAAATACGAAGTCTTGCAATAAGTTTATTACGAGGCCGTCTCATACGAGAATTTGTGAAATGAAAATGCTAAATTTCAACTTCAGATCTAATAAAAAAACAACTTACTTGATTCAAACTTGGAAACAACATGGCATCAAAGATTCAACATTTCCAGCATTTTTTGCTCAAATAATCAAAAAATCACTGAGATATCTTCACTATTATTAATTCACCAAAACTCAGCCAATATATATTGTTGAATATAGCCTGTAAAAATTAACACTCAATTAAAACGCAACAATAAAATACATAAAATAAGTATGTAATTAATCTACAAAATATTATGATAAATATACATAAAAAACATATACACTAACCAAAAAATAAAAAAAAGTAGTGTTTTTTATTTTTATTTTTTTGTTAGTAATGATTAAGGGAGTTAGTGACAGATTTGAAAGAGACCCTTTTTCACAAATAAATACTGAAAAAAAAATAAAATTAAAATTATGAAAATATGAATCATAAAGTTGAAATCTTTGAAAAAATTTGTACTAAAAATTAAAAAGTCTTACCTTTTTTTTTTCCTGCTGAAATTTGTATTTTTACTTTTTTTTTTTCTTTTGTATTTTTAAGAATAATCCTTCACTAGTCTCCCTCTTTTCTTTAAAACCTTTTATCTAATGACCTTTGTCTCTTTCTCACTCTAGAATTCTTTCTCTCTCTAAAAAAAATAAATTGAGGTTTTATATATGTTTATTTTCTTTGATTTTTCTACTAAATAAGATTCTCAAGAGTTGATAGATGGGTAACTAAATATATCGATTTATTTAACGTGTATTTTAGGAACGTACTCGTATATAATAAGATAAATTTTATAATAAATATTATTTTGTAGCTAAATTGACTAATGTAATTTTGTGCAAAATCTTTGTATTATGATTTTTTGGTGTGTGCTTTGTGGTTAGGTGGTAGCCTTATACTCCGTATGAAATACGAAATATTCTATACGGATTTAACTCTTCTTCTTTCCAACTTTAATCTATATCTTATACTCCGTATAGAGTAACTCTTACTTCTTTCTAACTTTAATCTATATCTTATACTTCGTACAGAGTATTTCGTATTTCATATAAGAGGAAAGTTCAAAGAGCGGTGACGAGAATGAAAGTTCAGTAGTTAAACTAGAATAATCTTTAATCCAAATTAATTGTTATTTATATTTAAAAAAATTAAATTAAAAAATAATTAAATTTTTTTTAATCTAAAAGAAGGCACAAATTCAATACAATGAATGGGAAAGAAATTTGTATCGGGACCTATCATCCTCGATACCTTTGTCCTAACTATTAGATTAAGACATTTTCGATATAAATAATAATTAAATATAAAAGGATATGGTATAAATCGAAAAAAAAAATTAAAAAAAAATTAAAAGGTAATTTTTCACTTTTTTTGTTTGTAGGTTAGCTTGTGGTGTGAAAAGTAGAAAAACAGTTGACGGAAGAAAGACACATACCGTTTGGACACAAAATGGGGCCAATTGTTGACCTCCCTGAACATCATCTTTACAGTAAATTATTCGAACATGAACATGCATGTATAATATAGTTGGGTAAATTACTGCTAGTAATAAATTTGCCAATTGTTGTCAAAGGGAGTTTAATGCTTAACTTTGATTTGACAATTACTTTAAGATTAGAATTCTTAAATTTGACAGAATTATGTGACGATGATGAGTTTTGAGTAACAAAACAATTAAAATAACACGATTTTTATCACTAAAAATGTGTGTTTTTGCTAATAAATATCGATCATATTGTTCTTATATAAAAGTAATTATTTTTTAAAAAAAATTGTTTATAAGTAGGCAGTAATTTTGGTAAAGTTAATTTTATTCAATTCATGGATTATATATCTGAGGTATTACCTCAGATGTAAAGTTTCTGAGTATTCTTTTTAAGAATCTGAGTATATATACTCAAAAACTAAATCAATGCTCAAAAAAGTTAATTATTACTCAAATCTTTTTTAAAAAACTCAAAAAAAATTGCATCTGATGTACTACCTCAGATGCATAATCCTATTTTCCTATTTTATTCCGTATAAGGTAGTTATTTATATTTTATTTAGTATAATAATCTTTTTGATCCAACTAATTATTATCATTTTCCTTACTAGAATGATTTATCGATTTTATCATTTTATTTTCATGTTAATTTTTTATTCGGGAAATTATAATGAAAAGATAGCCATACTCATTTACATAATTTCACCTAAAAAGATCGTGTTGAAAGCAAATGATACGAAGTAGTGGATTAATTAGAGAATATTTATAATACAAACTTTTGAAAAGAATATGAAGTTGTACATTATGAGTAAGTCGTTTAATATATTTCAATTTTTTTTTTCCCGCTAAAGACCATTGTCAAAATAATTTGTGGAAGAAGTTATGGAAATTTTGATAGAACATTATTGGCACTACACATTGTACACAAGCACAATAATTGCTTGTCTTGCTACGCCTCTATATAGTTAGTTGTTTCACATTTTGAACCAATATCTATCAAACTTGAATATCTCAAATACTATAGGGAAGTTTTACTAAATACGAATATTTATAAGCAAAAACGTTTGTGATTGTATTAGAAGGATAAATTAAAATGCGGTATATTTTAATATTAATTTTTCAAATTGGTAGAATATTCTATCACGAATAACGCTTAAAAAAATCACTTAATCAATTAATCTACCCGAAAAAAATATCCTTTTAGTCAATAGCATGTACGGAATACGGAGTATCATATTTTGTATAATTATAGCTACGCTGTAAATGCATTAAATTACGTAATTTGTGATCGATTTATACAAACATTCTCAACAAAATAATTTTGGTGTGCATAGTGAGTGAGCAAAGTAATTAAAGAAGTCACTATCACCAGCTTATATATAAAATAATTGATAGAGACCCCTTAAAATGTTTAGATGAGGAGCAGTGAAATTATACTTTGGATTGAAAGCTAAGGTTGATAATAATTGAATGCATGTCGGGTTACATGCTAGCAAAAACATGTCCCTTGTATATAGACTCATCTCATGATTTGTATGTATTAAACATGAAATGTCATTCAAAGACATACACAATCCAAGTGATTCATTGTATGACAAAATAATAGTGGAATTGAATTTATCTATGATTTTCAGGAGCGAGTGTTGCTGATTTCTTTTTAAAATCGGCTATAGAAGCAAAACGAAGGCTGCAATGTTATTAGAACTATATATATTATGAATTTAAAAATTTACAATGTTTAACACGAGGGATACAAATGTGTGCATGCGAAGTTGGACGTTTTTAATTTCTTACAACTTGTCAATACGTCAAATAAAGTTTTTTTAATGATTGCTATTACGCAGTTAAATCAAGATAGAATCACCGTCATGATTAAATATCTAATAATTTTAAAAACCCTGTAGAATTTATTGACGGACAAATTCTTTTCATTTTAATTTCGACTTATACACACACCTAATTCAATAAAGACTCATACTTAGGCCTCATAACCCTCTCTACATGTAAAGTGCTCTAGTTATGGTAAGCATGGCTTAATTAGCCTGCAAAACACATGATTAGCCCCATAATTAGGAAGTTGCCATGGACTTTCTTTTATTTTAATTATCTCCTTAGCTATTAATTATATCCTAGGCGGCATTCACTAATTAGTCTAATTATTTTAATTTTAATTTTTAATTTTAATTTAAATAGTAGTGGTCTAAGTTCATTAAAAAATTGTCCTCGGTTATTTAAAGAGATGATTATCGTGTGCATTTGCTTGCTAAAAACCAAGCATCCACTACAAATAAATTATCATATCTTTGAGTACGTGGCTCGATGTAATTGGATTAAAATATAAATTCTATTACTAGTATTATTATTTTCTTTTTTTGGTTGAATGTCAATTATTATTGGTCAATTTATAGGAGACGAACTTTAGCGTGCACTTATTCTGATGCATGTCCCTTAGACACGTACGAAAAATGGCAATATTGATTGTATATATAGTTGGATTGGATTACTTCGTATTTTGTCAATTATCATTCTGATTGAATATGTAAGCAAGTATTCGGATTATTGTATAGATACGAGAATTATCTCGAGCGTCGTTATGATCCAATCATCCAAAACTTGCGGTGGTATAACATATTTTGTGATATCAAGATGGCTCAGATATCTTTTGCTTCCTTAGATAATTGAGCGTTGGTATTGATGTGATATCGTATTTTGGTGTTCGCAGATCTCAAATTTCCAATACACACAGATTATTACTTCGTATTTTTCTAGTTACGATTACTTGTCCTCTATTATCTATATAACATTTGTTCTTGCTAATATAACCATGTAATTTTATTGTTTACTTGATCAATACCGTGTTTAGTGGATGATGAAGAGCTTTAAACGGGAAGAAAATGCAAAAATGGCCTAATGTAGCAATGTGGCCTATGTGGGAAATGCATTGTAGATACAAACTACAAAGCTCGAAATAAATGTGTGGGCTGAAGCCCATTGAATAAATTAGGGTCAAGTCCATACATCAACACAATTTTACCTTTGCATCAATCTCATGATTCTCATCCATGTTTTGGAGCTTGTACTTCTATTTTTTTTTTTTTAACTCGTATTTTCATCCAATCATATAAAGTTAGCTTCTCGAGTAAATCTGATATGAAGGTATTGTATGACAAATATTAGACTCTTTTCCAATTTTTTTGTAAGAACGTTTCACATCATGTGAGATCTGTACTCTGTACATTTAGATAATTTACAAATATTAGACTCTTTTCCAATCCTCTCACATATTATGTATGAATATTATTTACACGATTATTAAGTATTCGGTTGATTCAAATTATTTTGATGCATGACTCAAATCAAAGTGATTAAAATTTAACTTGCTCCTAGTGAATTTATTTCCTTTCCCAATTTTTGGATACGAATAAGGGTCAAGGATGACATTAGATCAAATTTAGTCTATCATTTTTCAAAGCTTTTTAACTTTACTACCCATTATTCCGAACTTCTTATTTACCATCCATGTCTAATCCTAATAATCCAATCAATCAGATAATCAACACGTGATTAAACCTATTCTCCTCATCTTATTTTTTTTTAACTTATCAAACACATAAGAAAATTTCAGAAAAAATAAGAAAACTTCAGAAAACTTAAGAAGAAAACTAAACTGAACTTCAAAAAACTTTAGAAAAAATAAGAAAATTTCGGAAAAATTCAGAAAACTTCAGACGAGAACAGATCCTAATTGAATAAAACTATAAAAACGTTAATATATTTTTGAAATGTGTTCCAATCTTTAAAAAAATAAAAAATAGGATAAAACTTTCATTTATCCAAAATATAAAAATGAAGTAATCCCAATACCCAAGTTCTTGTTCAATCATAATCATAGGAGTATAAATATAAATATAAAATAAAATATACTCCGATCAATCCATTGTTATTGTCAGTTGTCACCATCACCTCTCTCATTTCTCAAAGGTAAATCTTCCTACAATCGTAACACTCCTATAGTCCTATTTTTAAGTTAAGACGACACTCACGACCTATTTAAATACGGTTCCATCTTGTATCTAATCAACCTTTATTTTTGTGATATACTTATCTACTCCGTATTATTCAACTTTCAAAGATTTACTACTTAGGTTTACAAGTTATTATATCCAAGAAATTGAAAATCTTTAAATATTTTTTTTTTTTTTTTTTTTTGAGAATTTGATAATAGTGTGATGACATGGTTGATTCTACCTTGCAGAGGTGCAGTTTTATCCAAGACAACTGTGATTATCTTTTCCTTTTTTTTACCTTTCTCCGTTATCGTTTGATTATTATTTATGGACGGTCCCAGATGATATTCATGTTAACCGACCCCACTTATTGTTATTGTTGTTGTAAAGTTTATTTTAGAAGCTGTTATTGGTTTTGTGCTTGATAAAATGATAGTACATATATCTGTCATGTCATGTTTTTAGACCGATAATAAATGAAGATATATCAAATACGTAGTTATAGAGAAAAAGAAAATGGTATTTAAAAAAAAAATGATAGATATTTGACCCGTTTTAAACTTAAAACGAATATACTCGTATAAGGGAGAAGTACTGGTTGGTTTTGTGGTTGATAAAATGTTTCAATTTCCGTAGTACATATATCTGTCAAGCTTTTAAACCGATTATAAATGAAGATATATTAAATAGAGAAAAAGAAAATGGTCTTTCAAAATTTATTGTGAACTGTTTTTTTTTTCAAGAGTTTGTGTTAACAGAAAACTGTCTATGCTATCTAATGCTGTGTAATCTGATTTTGGTTGAATTCAAAGTAGTTTCCAATGAATGAATCGACATTCACTCGCGTTTGGAAATCGTTTGTCGAGGGTAACATAATCACTTGTAGTAGAATTCAGAGTATTTTACAATGGAGTTAAGTTAGATATTGAGTCCCATTTGTGCTGTTGCAGTTCCAGGGTTTGTGTCGAGTTGCGCCTGTACGACGTTCAGTCAAGTGTGTGTCTACCTATAGACGGTTTCCTTTTTCGAAGGTTTGTTTGTTTCTTAATGGTTTGGATTGATACTTGATAGTTTCGGCATGTTGTTCTCATTTGTGAGAGTCAATATAGTATCGAGTTTGTCTTAATGTGGTCCGTATTAAATGTGATATGATGATGGTCTTAGGCAGCGTCACAAAGGACTCATCGTTTCCCTTACTCATCCCTATATGTAGGTCTGCTGCTTTTGTGGTTAAGCTTGTAGCTTGTTTGATGTACTCTGCTGGTTATTCTTAACTTTGGTATCGTGTTTCTTATGTTATATTTCATCACCCTGTTGTATTTCTCCATCAGAGGTGTAAGGAAGTCGATAGAAGGCTTGTCTGTTCGGTCGCAAGTGAACCATCGACAAAGCAAGCTGAAGAATTGAACATGGAAGCTCCTAAAGAAATTTTCTTGAAGGACTATAAGAAGCCAGATTACTATTTCGATACTGTATGTGCTTTGCTTAACTTTGCCAACATTGCGGTCCATACTGGATTGTCGTAGACTCGTAGTGTTGGACTGTGGTTCATATTGTTTTTGTGAGTTTGCTGTTATTTGACCTGTTTAGCTATGGATTCTTTGCTTTGGTGGTCTGACACATATCTAATCTCATGTTGAAGGTGGATTTAAAATTTTTGTTGGATGAAGAGAAGACTCTTGTCTTTTCAAAAATTACCGTCTTTCCTGGAAGTGAAGGTATTCAGCGCCTGTTTATATTTTGTGAATCTGTTTGATCTAGCGTAAAGATTGAATTAGTGATGATAAGCTTCTCCTCTTTTTGATAGGTGCTTCTCCGTCCCCATTGTTCTTGGTCGGGAGTGATCTAAAGCTAATTTCCATTAAAGTTAATGGGAATGAGTTGAAGGTCTGCTAGTTCTTTTATACCTTTACAAATCCGGGAGTAATCATCTCGGTTTTAGTGTTCCTTTTGTCTCTTCTTTTTATTTATTGGTAATCTGTTACTTGTTTGCTTTGCTTAGGAGGGAGAATTTCATGTGGATTCACGTCATTTGACACTCCCATCGCCGCCAAGTGGTACATTCACTTTGGAAATTGTTACTGAGATATACCCTCAAGACAACACATCCCTTGAGGTGAAGATTAGCCTTCACTATAAATGACGCATGTAATCTCTCTATGAGAGATAAGTAATTCGTGTAACATACGAGTATGTCTTTTTTCTTTGTTACAGGGTTTGTACAAGTCGTCCGGAAATTTCTGCACGCAGTGTGAAGCTGAGGGTTTCCGCAAAATAACCTTTTTCCAGGTTTGCTTCCTAGTATTGAGTGGAATGTGGCATTCATGGTTGATCTTTATTTGAGGCAACTATTCATTTAGGTGCTTTGTTGTTGCTTCATTAGGATCGCCCTGATATCATGGCAAAATATACAGTTCGTATTGAAGCTGATAAGTCCAAGTATCCAGTCTTGTTATCGAATGGAAATCTCATCGGTCAAGGGGATATTGAGGTGAGCCCGAGAAAAGAAAAGGCCATGACAATTTTCGCAAAGTATTTGTTTACATTTTTATGATCTCTGATTTTGTTTTCACTACGATATAGGGTGGGAAACATTTTGCTGTTTGGGAGGATCCTTTCAAGAAGCCATGTTATCTGTTTGCCTTGGTTGCTGGAACACTGAAGAGCAGAGATGACACATTTGTTACTCGTTCTGGCCGTGAGGTCTCTCTTCGGATATGGACCCCCGCTGAAGACTTGCCGAAGACTGCACATGCCATGTATTCTCTCAAGGCTGCTATGAAGTGGGATGAAGATGTCAGTTCATAGAATTTTCAGATATGTCAGTTATTAAAAACTAACTTGTTGACTTGACTCTTAACCGGTGTGTATTTTTTAGGTATTTGGCTTAGAGTATGACCTGGATCTTTTCAATATTGTCGCTGTTCCAGACTTCAATATGTAAGTTATCTTGAAAGGAAATTTTCATTTCATGTTATATGACAAATGGCATATTCTACCTTCAATGCTTATTTATTTAGTTATTTATTCAATACTCCGCACAACATTATTCATACTAAAATTGCAATACGTGCTTCCCGAGAATTGCACCTATTTGTCTGTAGTTCCCAGTATAAGAAACACGGACAGTTTCACGACTTAATTCATAATATTCTACAGTCAAAGAATATTTAGTATTTGGACCGAATTTTTTTTATATTCTGTGTTTGCGGAATGACAAAACTTATTTGACGTGCTTTGCAGGGGAGCAATGGAGAACAAGAGTTTGAATGTATGCCTTTGAAATCTCGAGTCTGTAGCTATGTTTATTGAATGTCCTTGATGTTTTACAAATATGTATGTTGGAACTGAAAATGTTTGTTTCTGACAGATTTTCAATTCTAAGCTCGTATTGGCATCTCCTGAAACAGCTACTGATGCAGATTATGCTGCAATTTTGGGTGTAATTGGTCACGAGGTAAGCTTTGAGGCTTATGTAACAATGTTACTCGGTTTCTGACAAAGCGTCCCCTGATTCTTGGTGCTGTTGTGTTCATAATTTTTTTTTTTGCAGTATTTCCACAACTGGACTGGAAACAGGTAAACAAAATCATGCTTTAAGCATATAACTTCCATTCTCTTGCTATGATTCCAGTACCTCCTCGTCCTGGATTTAATTAATTTTTTGTCTCGTGATTCCTGCAGAGTAACGTGCCGCGACTGGTTTCAGCTCAGCTTGAAGGAAGGACTTACTGTTTTTCGTGATCAGGTAGAGAGACGTTCATTGGAGCTTACAGAGTTACTGATCTTTTGTTTCTAAATAAGATCTTCATTTGCATAGGAATTTTCTTCCGACATGGGAAGTCGCACTGTACAACGAATTGCCGATGTTTCTACCCTTCGGAATTATCAGTACCCAGAGGTAACTCCTTATCTCTTAGATTATGCGTGCTCTTAGATGCAGGTATGGTTGCTGCCATCTCCACTCAAGCTAAGTTTTAAAAACAAGCTTGGAGGCGCTGAAGATAAAGGTTCAGTGAGGCATTAGTCAGAACATTTTAGAGCGCCTTTGGGCGGCTTGTGCACAAGGCAAAGCCAGCGACCCAGCGCTATACAAATTTCATATTTTCTCCCTTCCCTTCTTACGCCACTATCCCTATCTTACTCGTAATCCCTCTTATAAGCAAAAAAGGTTTATGTACTTATGTCGGCTTGTGCACAAGGCAAAGTCAGCGACCCAGCGTTACTATACAAATTTCATATTTTCTCCCTTCTTACGCCACTATCCCTATCTTACTCGTAATCCCTCTTATAAGCAAAAAAAGGCTATGTACTTAAGTCAGATGATTTTTATTCTGAAAATACAAATTTGTTTGCTAAAACAGTGCCCCTCGTGTCCATGAGGCGTGTGCCTTGATGCCACAGACCTTCTTCGCCCCTGTGTGCCTCAGTCCTTCTAAAACTAAGCTTTCTATCTTTTGTCTCAAACAATTGATGAAATTCAATTTATATCTTTCAGGATGCTGGTCCTATGGCTCATCCTGTTCGCCCACATTCCTACATTAAGGTACCTTTCTTTTTCTCTCTTGTTTGTTGTTACATCGTCCTGCATTTTATTTAAGCTCCACTAAGGATGTTTTCTGTTCCTTTATGCAGATGGACAATTTTTATACCGGTAAATTTTAGTTGCTGATTGCTATATGCCTCTAAACTTCCGGAATTTGTCCCTTTCCTGTTTCTAACTGCTGCTGTGACTTGTCTTATGCTCTGACATACATCTGGTGGATATTTCAGTCACGGT
>JAUEKU010000009.1:316222-329197 GCA_032274805.1 Gypsophila paniculata
TAACTTGCATTTTGAAGATGCGTGGTGTTGGGACCTGGAGAAAGATGGGGAATATTCGGTGAAGACAGGCATATAGAGCCCTGACGGATGGTACGGAGAGAGATACAAGGCAGTCAAACGGATTGAACGAAAGACGTCTTTGGAACATGATCTGGAAATCTCGTATTTTACCACGTGCAAAGGTGATCTTCTGGCAGCTCTGCAACGACGCGCTGGCTACTCGATCTAATATTAACAGATGGATTATGACTGCAGACGGTTATTGTCCGATATGCTACAGTGAGTTGGAGACTTGTCTCTACCTCGTTCGGGGATGTGGGTGGACGAGAGGGGTGTGGGATGGGCTGTGCTTAGAGACGATGACGGCTAATGGGTTTGAGTGGGTGAGGGAGTGGGTGGAGGAGGTTATGGTAGGACTCGACCCGGATGAGAGGGACGTGTTCATGTTGGGGTGTTGGGCTATGTGGGAAGCAAGAAATAATTCGGTGTTTCACTCGGAAAGGGTGAGTATAGATAAGGTGGTGAGAAGGGTGAGAGATGTTTTGGGGGAATTGAGGGAGGAGGAAGACGGGGATGATGTGAGTGTTTTGAAGCATAACAGGGGTGGTGGGATTCCACAACAGGGGCAAGCTAACGGGAAGAGGGAGAGAAGAGAGGCTATGAGTGAATGGAGGAGACCGAGTGGAACAGGAGTTAAAATCAATGTCGACGCAACCGTTCGAGAGGGCGTGGGTACAGGTTTTGGGGTTGTCTGCAGGTCCAGCACGGGGGAAACTATGTGGGGCTTAACTATACAACGATGCGAGGTGTTCGATCCAAGGATAGCGGAAGCGGAAGCGATGTTAGAGGGACTCAAGGAAGCTTGTCACAGGGGATACAAAGAAGTCGTCATGGAGAGCGATCGTCAGGTCCTTATTACTGCTCTGGAGGAAAGAAAACATGGAAGAACCGAGTTTCACTTAGTCTTAGAAGACATTTACCGTTTGTGTAGTAATTTTTCTGTTTTTCAATGGTCGTTTGTTGGTAGAAACTATAATAAGGTTGCGCACGAGCTAGCTCGAGCCCATCCATGGTGTTTTGGAAGGCGTGTTTGGTCATCCCTTCCGAACTATATTGTCACTTTGGCTATTTCTGATCTGAGTAATACTAACTAATCCGGCAACAGATTTTAAAAAAAAAAAAAAAATACAGGGGTGAACAATTCAATTCAATTTCACTCAACTATTAATGTATGTTGATCAATTTAGTGATTAAAAAAAGCAAGTTTTCTTTCCTCTTTCTGCGTCACATCCTTTGTCCCACCCGGCCAATCAACGATATTTTTCTTGACACATCGACAACCCAACCTAATAAGCTGAAACACAGACGTGAAATACAACATCTCCACTAAACTTTTCGTTCACACTCAACTCGAAATTGACAAAGCACAAAACACACTCGACCTCTACACTATTCCAATTCAAATTACGAAACCCGTAACCAGCCCGACCGACCCCATACACACGCCACTATCCTCAAAGCCAATAGAATACACATAGCAAATCGCCACGTCTCCCAAATTGGCGGATAACATCCTCCATTGTTCTTCCCTCCATTTTATCTCCAAATTTTATTTATTTTTATTTATCTATTTTGAGTTTTAATTGCATTTAAAAAAAAAAAAACCTTTCAAATGTTAAAAAAAAACCCTTAATTTTTCCACAAAATTCAACAATAAATGGACAAATTAAGCATCATTTCAACAAAGTCCCCAAATTTTTCACACCCATTTTTACCCTCAATTTACCCAGTTCATAGAGCTAGTAAAAGGGTTTTTTTCCCCGTCAAAAACCCTAGAAAGTTCATGGTTTTCGCTTCGAAAGACGGTTTCGACACCGATAACAATGGTAAATTTGATGAGTGGGACCTTATGGAGCTCAAATTTGGTAAAATGCTTGGGGAGGACCCTAAACTTACCTTAGCTAAGGTAACTTTTATTTTTATTTTTACGAATTTGTATTACGTTTATTTTGATGGTTTTATAATCAATAGTATTCCCTTCATTTCACTCGTAAAGTCTCATAGCAGTGTGTCATGTGTGACACAATTATAAGGAATTGAAAAAAAGTGAGGGTATAATGGTTTTTTTTTTTTTTTATAAAATTGAGGTTTTGTGTATAGAAAAAGGTGAAAAAGTAAGGTTATTTTAGTCATTTTCAATGGTAAAAAATGGTAAAAGTAGATGAATTTGGAAACGGGGCTAGATGAGGGTGATTGTCGAAAAAAGAAAAGTGCGACTAAATGAGTGAAATGGATGGAGTATGAATTTTAGTTAATGCATTGATCTTTTGTCTCGAAAAAGGTTAGCTTACCTTAGCCAGGGTATTCTACGGATTTGTATTACGTTTGTTTTGATGGTTTTATAATCGATAGTATGAATTTTAGTTAATGTATTGATCTTTGGTCTCGAAAAATGTACCGCACCCTTTTAGGCTTTTAGCTTACCTTAGCTAGGGTACCTTTTTTTTACGGATTTGTATTACGTTTATTTTGATGGTTTTATAGTCGATAGTATGAATTTTAGTTAATGTATTGATCTTTTGTTTCGAAAAAGGTACCCTTTTAGCTTACCTTTAGTTAAGGTATTTTTTTTCTTACTGATTTGTATTACGTTTATTTTGATGTTTTATATTTGATAGTATGAATTTTAGTTAATGTATTGATCTTTTGTCTCGAAAGAGGTACCCTTTTGTGTAATTTCGATGTTGAATTGGTTTATTTGTGATTTTTGTGTTGATGGTGTGGTGTTATTGCATGGAATTGTGTGATTGGGCTATGTGGGTTGGTTTTATTCGATCTTCCTTACTCCGCTAGTTTTGAGAGCCCTTGAGGCACTAGGCTAATGTTACTGTTGTTGTTGTGGTCGTCGTTGTTTGGCTATGTGGTCTAGTTTTATATGCTGCCGCGTAGTTTGAGATAAGGCTGTGTGTACATTTGACCTCCCTCGACCATACCAAGTGTAGGACATGTGTTGGAATTGTGCTTTTCAATTTTAAGATATGTTGGAGTGTATTGTGATGTAATTTGGTCACATGGGTAGTTCTTGTTTGTTATCAAAGATCAATGCTTTTAGATTAAAGTCATGGATTTAGTTATATGTAACCGATGTAGTTCCACGAGTTGCCCTCATTCCATATAAGCTGTAGGCCTGTAGATGATGCTGTAGTTCTGAAGTAGGTGTTTTGTTTTCACATTGCTACATATGTGCTGATGGTCTAGGTAATGGGGAGGAAATTGAACCCAGACGCTTCATACATTGAAATTGAGAAGAACTTTAATAAAAAGAAGGGGAAATTAGTGGAAATTAAGGAAGTTCCGTTCGATGTGCCTGAGAGGTTGGGGAGTAAGAAAGTGGCTAATGGGTTGAATTTGGTGAAACCGGTACCAAATAAAGGGATCAAAGTCGGAGGTGGTGGGCACGAATCTTCACTACCGCAGATAAAGAGGCCAAGCGGCACTATTAAGGACGGAAAAGTAGTGGAAGTGAAGGAAGTTCCCTTTAATGTGCCTGAGAGACTGGGGACTAAGAAAGTGGCTAATGGGTTGAATTTGGCAAAACCAGTACCAAATAAAGGGATCAAAGTCGGAAATGGTGGGCACGATTTCTCACTACCGGAGATAGAGAGATCAAGCGGTTCTATTAACAATAAGAGCGCGGCTTCAAAGTCTAATGTTCCGAATGTTATTCTGCGAAAACCGAGTGTGTTTAATGAGGATGACGATGATGCGACAGATACTTCGTACAAGATGAGGATTAAGCGAAACTTGTCATTGTCGATGAGTACTGAGCCTGTGAAGGAAAAGTTTAGTCGAATGACATTGTTAAAGAAGCCTGAGCCCAGTGTAATGGAAGAGGAATCTGGTGTCGAAAATGAAAATAATTCAGCGGATGGATCAATGTACGGTGAAGTTACAAGAAGACCAGAAAATGTTCTTGAGGGTGACGTGGACAATGATGAACAAATCACAGTTACGAGCTCTAGTGAAGTGCCTTTGTTGGAGAAGCCCAATGCAGTTTTGTCACAGGACGCTGAAGAGGATTCTCTAAGCTCGATGGTCACTGAAATTGCCGGCGAGGAAGAGAATCATGTTGAATCATTTAGCGGTTTTGAAGGAGATTTGGTTTCAAAGGATCAACAAATAGGGGAGGGTTTGCAGACAGGTAATATAATGTTCTTTGATTTCAAGTGTTGTGCAGGATGTTGTAGACGACTACAGCTAAATGCCACTAGTTATGTGTATTCAAGGAATGCAGCAGCTTGAGCAGACTGAGGCAGAGAAAGAAATCGGGATGAGTAATCCATCAATTGTAGAACCAACAGCTTCTGAATCCGCTTTTGGTTCTGTTCTCTTAGGAAGACCAAGAAGGTATGACATTCGATTTTTTGCATCATTTACACCTGTTTGTTTCGTATATTTGTTTAGCTTCGTAGCTCATAATATGTTTGTATGATAGATTAGACCAACCTAGGAAACCGATGCCATATCCGAATCAAGAGGGAACAGTTTCCGCTGGCCCAGAAAGTAGTAATGGTGAAAGTGGATCTTTGTTACGACCTCTTGAAGTAAGACATATTTTTTTAGAAGATGTGGATTGATCTTCATATATTTTAAAATTATGATGGATTTTGAACCTTGTGTATTATTACAGGGGCCTGAAGAGATCGACTGGACACGAGCTGAGCAAATGTTCAAACTCGGAGATAGGGTGGATGTGGAGCTGATTAGTTGTAGCCCTAGAGGCTTTGTGGTATAGATACCATATACTCTCACAGTATCGTTTCTGTCACACCCACATAATAAACGGCAACTTAACACGTAAATTTAAACACCGCAGGCATCTTTCGGGTCAATAATAGGGTTTCTGCCATATCGTAACCTAGCAGCTAAGTGGAAGTTCTTAGCATTTGAATCATGGCTGAGAAAGAATGATATAGATCCATCCAAGTACAGGCAAAGTTTAGGCATCATTGGAAGTGATGAGGGTCGGAACTTGAGCACGCCTCTTGAGTCATCATCAGCTGCTCCGGATGTAGGTCAGAAAGCGGAACTTAAAGTTACGGCTGACATGGAGTTGGATGAACTTTTGAGGATATACGATCAAGCAAAGATTCAGTATCTATCGTCATATGTTGGTCAGGTTTGATCAAGTCAATAAACATAGCTCTAACATATGGATTGCTGTTGAAGTTCAATAAAAACATGTAATAATTAGAAATTTCTTGTTTGCAGCGCATCAAAGTGAACATTCTATACGCTGATAGAAAATCCAGAAAGCTTATATTTTCTATGAGGCCGAAGGAAAAGGAAGAAATAGTCGAGAAGAAAAGAAACCTGTTGGTAATAAGCCTTCTCACAAGTTTTCATCACATGCGTCCGCTATTTGTCAGTTTTGACTTCATTGCTTGAATATGGCTGATCTAATGCTCTCATCGAAGAACTTGTCCTTTGGACCAGTAAAGTAGCTGTTGCTTAAGTTTAAATTTGAACGGCTG
This sequence comes from Gypsophila paniculata, assembly GCA_032274805.1. Lineage (NCBI taxonomy): Eukaryota > Viridiplantae > Streptophyta > Magnoliopsida > Caryophyllales > Caryophyllaceae > Gypsophila > Gypsophila paniculata. The sequence goes on from JAUEKU010000009.1 coordinate 321,757, forward strand.
CTGATGTGTGTTTTGAGTGCAGAAAAAGCTTGCAGTTGGAGATGTTGTGAAATGCTGCATAAAAAAGATCACTTATTTTGGTATCTTTGTTGAGGTAAGACACTGTTCCCTACCTCTTTTCAGATTTTTTGCTGCCTATGTTTACGAAAACCTTTTAGCGAGATCCATAAACACCGACTTTTTTGGTTATTGAGTTGTGTAGATTGAAGGAGTTCCCGCTTTAGTACACCAATCTGAAGTATCATGGGATTACACTCTAGACCCTGCAACATACCTTAAAATTGGCGAGGTAAGCAAGCTAGAGCACTTGATGTAAAAGCATGGGTAAAGAACAGTCATTGACTTAATTGGTATCGGAATTACTGTGGCCTTTTATGAAACTCATGCTTTCCACTTCAATGATCGTGGAGAATTCAACAGAGCTTGTGTCATCTAAATTAGCCTTTATGTCATGTCATCTTAAATATTATCAACCTTTCAACATAACTTTTCTTGCTGCAGATTGTGGAGGCTAAAGTTCATCAATTAGATTTTTCACTAGAGCGTATTTTCTTGTCCTTAAAGGAGATAACTGTAAGTGTGATTTCCTTGGTGTGTATGTTTTGGGCTGCAATATGTAAAGCTTAGGCGTTTCCTCTTTTTGCTATTTTTAATTCGACAGCCAGATCCATTAAACGAAGCTCTAGAATGCATAGTTGGGAACAGCAGCTTCAACGGTGAATTAGAGGCTGCACAATCAGATTCTGAGGTTTGTGTCTTTTCATTTGCATGCTTTTGCCTTGTTTTGTCTTACTTTTAGAGTTGATAAATTTTCCTGGCGCGATGAGCTCTTTTGCTTGCATCTTGTACAATGTTTCTAAACTCACCCCTCCCCTGCAAGCCGGCAACTGATGTCTGATGACATCCTTTCTAAAGGTTCAATAAATCTCGTCTTGTGGTGCGGTGCTATATTTCTGAACTGCCCCTTCCCTGGGCAAATCCGCAACTGATGAGTGTGATGGCATCCTTTCTAAAGTTTCGATGGACCTTGTCCTGTGGTACTAAATTGCAGAATAGTGAATTGGTTGAACCTGGGATATTATTAAAGCTTTTTGAGCGTTTTATATTGATGGGTGTTTAGTGCTTATGTGCAAGTAGCTTGATAGAGCTAAAACTTACGTGGGTGCGTTGTCCAATGTGGACTCAGTGGCCCGAAGTGGATTCGCTCATTAAGGAACTACAAGAAGTTGATGGGGTTCAGGCTGTCAGTAAGGGCCGCTTTTTTCTCAGCCCGGGTTTAGCTCCTACATTTCAGGTATCCTTTCTGAGACGACCTTTTTTCTTGCCGTGCACATTTACATGTTGCTACCTGTGGACGTACTATTATTTATGAATAATGTCTTAGAATGAGGCAACATTCTACTGGAATCCAGATACCATAGCATTTCTTAACATGGAAAGGTAGCCACCTAATTCTTGTGAAATTAAAGGAATGAAGACAATGATTAATGAACCTGTTCATTCAAATGAAATTGTTATCTTGTTAGTACAAGGGTTCTTTTTCACAGAACCCGAGGCAGTTTCTTCTGTTACTGTCATGCTTTTGTTTCTTGTCTGTGGACATACATATACATATAAATGATCAATCGGCAATAAACTTCTTCAATTATGACAGGTTTATATGGCGGCCATGTTTGAGAATCAATACAAACTACTTGCTCGATCTGGAAACAAAGTCCAAGAGGTACAACTTCTGTTTCTGTTTGGCCAGATGCATCTGTTTAATGTACACCTACCTTCGTTATCCTGCATGGAATTATATTCCGGACGTACTATAGTCAGCATGATAGAATATCCCGACTTCAAGTAATTTTGCGTCCTTCATCTCCATGTTTAACTGCTTAGAACTCATATAGCTATCATTTCCGACATTGACAGGTGATAGTGAAAGCATCGTTGGAGAAGGAAGAAATGAAATCGGAAATTCTGAAATGCACAAATAGAGTAGAGTTCTAGTTTCATCTACACTTTCTTGTGTTTGTAGTTTGTACATTCTCTTCTTACACTACTTGTAGTAGTAGGCAACTCTTGCGTTTTTAGGCTACATACTTAAGTGTTAATCCTGAGCATTTCTGTATGTACAAAGTACACACTATTGATACTCGCACAAATACTTTGAGAGTGAATCCTTACACTCTATCAATGAAAAATTTGACCGAAACCGAATAACAAAACTAAGATCTTGTTATTTTGGACTTTAATTTCAGTTCAGATAAGTAACGTTTATTTCAGCTCAAATAAGTTCTAAATAACAACGCCGATGATGCTTAGGTTTGTTTCGAATCCAAAAACATTCTTCAAACAAAAAAGAATTATAATAGTATTGCACATGATATTGGATACACGATAAAAAACGATGAAAGGAAATATTTTCCAATCTTACTATAGCAAAACGAACTATGTAAAATTTGTCTTCTTTTATCGACTCTTATCATATTCTTTTGAGAAGATCGTTGACAATACACTAAACATGATGAAAGGCTCTTTAAATAACTTGAACATCAGTTTTAGCTCTGTTAAAAGTTATATTTCGACATTTTAATTGATTATCTATTTATTTGGTTTATATTTACGAAAAATAGATACATGTGATAAAATTTGGAAAAACAAGAACAAGTAAATCATATATACTCATAAATAAAACATTAATAAAACCGTCTTCTTTGAGACTTTTAGACCGTCATTTTTTAGACTCATCCGTGATCACATGCATCGAACCTCGAAGTTCGAATCCCATCAACCACAAAAAAAAAATGGTTTTAAAGTGTTCAACTTAAACCCTTGAAAAACCCTCCAAATTTCTCAATTTGTCCGAAAAATCCCCAAAATTGTGGAATTATTTTCTGCATAATTTCATGTTGAATGTTGGCACCCACATTACATTACTATTCTCCAGGTTACTTTCTTCATCTTTTTTATCGCTTTCGTTCCGTTTCGTTCTCATGAATTAATCGATAATCTCAATGTCTTGCTCAATGACGCTGAGAATGAAGCTTTGGAAGGAATTTTGAATTGGGTTTTTGATTGTGTTTTTACCCTTTTAGAATTTTAGTGATATATTTGAAATCTATAGTGATTGTGTTATGCACGCCTGATGTTCGACGAAATGCCTAAGAGAGTGGACTTTTGCTTGAAGATTTAGGGTAATTTTCCCAAGTTTTTTGGGGAGAGCTATAGATTTGATTCGTCGAATGGGAAGTAAATAAGACGTTGATGCAACGCGAAGTTGTTAAGTGTATGTGGTTGATGTATGTGTTTATATGTTTATTGCAGGTGAAGGAATGACTTTTTTGGGTGAATCTGGTACTTTATAGTGCCTTAGATGTTCTGCATTTGGCTTGACAATAGCGATCCTTTCGAAATCGTTTTGTCACTTCATCTGTCTTAAGTATTGATGAAATTGGAATCTTTACAATCTGAGTAAATCTAGAGGTTTAACCAGTTAAGGCCCCGTTCTTCGGGACTTAATTTCAGTTCAGTTCAGATAAGTTCGGTTCTGATAAATACAGCTAAGCTCCATAAGTTTCAAAGAACAGGGCGTAAGTTTAGTAAGTTTGAATCGGTTGAGATGGAGGAACTATTAAAGAACCCTGTTTTTGTAAGCCATGCTCTTGCTGCTGCAGGCTCTGTGGCAATAGGCACGACTCTTACTTACCCTCTTGACAGTTTTAAAACTCTCATACAAGTTGGTGCTAGTTCCACTACAGCTCAAGTTTTGGAACGGGTTAAGTCTATGACGGGGTATTCAGGGTTGAACAAAGGTGTTAGTTGGTTGACAGTGGGAAGAATCACGAGTCTTGGTGCTCGTTTTGGGGTCTATGAGATTTTATCTGCCTACTATAAAGATGGTCGGGTTGATAATTATGTGCATGTGTCTGAAGCTCTTATGGCGGGAATGGTAGCTGGAGCAGTGGAGTCTTTCCTGAACTCTCCATTTGAGATGATAAAGCTTCGTAAACAGGTTACTGCGGCTATTCGCATTTCTAGCATCAGTAGTTCAGCCACTCCTGCGGTCTCTACTTTACTGCCTGGATATGTTCCAGATAAAGTGGCACTTGACCGTACCGTTAACCTATTATCTGTCTTGTCTTCTAAAAGTATCAATATGGCCGATGCCTTGAAAAATTATCCTTGGACCATTACTGGCTCTGGTAAGCCGCCTAGTGTCAATGACGTTCACCGGCCTTTAGATATCGTGACATTGGAAGGATGGCGGTCCATGTGGAGAGGCCTTCGTGTGGGATTCGCCCGTGATATTGTCTTTGGTGGTATTTTTTTTGGCACCTGGCAATTTCTGCACCTTAGAATGCTCGACTGGAAGGCAGCTGGGATGGATCCTCCTCCTGACACAAATGACGAAGTCGGGCCTCTTTCTCCTCTAGCTGTTAGCTTGACGGCTGGAATTTCCGGATCACTGGCTGGTGCTGCTTCCCATGGTTTTGACACCTCAAAAACTCGATCTCAGTGCATTGTGCTACCCAAGTATTTGGCCATGGAAAGGAAGTTGCTAGGATGGAAACGGCCTGGGAATTGGTTTGAAAGACATACCGGCATTCACCCTGCTGATCGCAATGTTTTATTTCGAGGAATATCTTTAAGAATGGCTAGGTGTGGTTTTGCGTCATTTCTCCTCGTGGGAAGTTATTTCGTGTCTGTGGAACACCTTCTGGCCAAGTCATAACTCATTTATTGTGTTACTCAGTATCTTCTACTCCATATGAACTACAGAGAGCTGGGTAAAAGAAATGAAGAGATCTGAAACAACTTGCGTTTTATTTCCGGTGACTGATTCTTTACACCATTACATGTTTTTCAGTGACAGAAACTGTCTCGTTAGAATCTACTTTCAAGTAAGCATTGAACATCTACGTCAATCTTTTGTTTAAATAGATGTTTACAAAGATTCATTAAATTTGTACCATCATTTAGTAATTGAATTGACATTCTAATAGAGCTATAGCCTATAGGTATCTGACTGATAAGTTTGTGGACGCCATAACAGTAACTCTGAATGTTACGAATTCCGTAATTGAATTTTATTGGCCATTCAAGTTTGTAATTCGACAGATTTTTCATCGGATTTTGTTGCGGGATTGGTTTAAAATATTAATTTCAACAGGTTTTCAGTTGCCAATTGCTTTTTAGCAAGTTATTATGGATAATAGTTTTTGAGGCATGTTTGAATCACATATTATGTAGCAGCATTTTCTCGTCTTTATTTTGAACGGAATATGTACATCCGAACATTTGTGCTCTAGCCTCTAGGGCTGAAGTTGGAGGTATACTTATGGCTATCTGAAGCATAAATGTAATCAAGATACTTTGTGAGTCCCTCAATTAATTTTCTCCTAATCAATTTTCCGTCAAATACTAATTCTAATATTTTTCGTCTCCCGGAGGTGGTCGGTAGAGCAAGAGATTTCCAAGAAATGCCCAAATACCCATTCGCTGCAAAAACTTGAATGGCATGTTTTGGAGATTTGGAGCAAGTACTCAACCTTTAGCAATCAGTCCAGGTAGGCCTGCCATTAATCATCTAATGTTCTTTTTTTCAGTAGGGTGTAATCCGGTCATTCGAATTCAATTAAAGAGGGTCTGATCACATCGCCTTCGAGGTCTTGTCAAGTCAATACCAGTATCCGAGTCAGGTCGATTTTTGAGTTAAGTTATCACTGAGTCGAGTCATTGTTGGGTGAAAGGTCTTGTCGGGTTTAATCTACGGGTTCATTATATTCGTCTAATTAATCACAAATGCTCATATGAGACCGACTTTTTTGTGGGAAAAAATATCCACTTTAAGGATTACGGTACCTACTTTAAGGCTTAAGGTGACCAGTTTTAGAGATGTTAAAGTGGTCACTTTAAGCCTACCTTAACTCTTAAAATGGATACTTTTTTAGTACGACAGTCGTACACAAAGGACTTACTCCTAATTAATACCCCTTTTCATAGCGTGTCTTCCAAGTTTGGGCCAGTTATTTTCAGTCAAGGTTATCTTCGTGTGCATTTATCTACTTCTGTATACTTACTCATTTTTTGCGGACCCGTTCATTGTTATAGAACGGTACTATAAGAGAGTTGCTCGTAACGAAAATGGCTAGGCTTCCTTGTAGCAGCAGCAGCAGCAGTAGTAGGGACTAATAAAATTGGGCCAAAGGTTCTGGTGTGTAGCAAGAAAAGAGAGCCCAAAATGGAATGATGGCCCAAGTGATGTTTAGGAAGCACAAATCACAATAGACAACAACATGCCCTCGTGGGAAGTGCTCGCTCACTTTTATGAGGGTATCTGAATCTCTACTTGAGCCACGAGGTAAGCGAGCTTCCTTGTTTTGCCTCTCTTGTTATGTTGATTACATGTTGGGTAACAAAACATGATATTTATTAAACCTGCACAAATTCTCGGATCACATCCGTTGTAAGCTTATGACCGAAAAATGGTAATATTTTAGTACAAAGGGATAACATATTCCCGTCGTTAGCTTACGAACGTAAATGATCTTGTCTTAAGGGAGACTTGTTAAACTTGTACAAAAATACAAATTATTGAGTAATACGTAGGAAAAAACCGCTGAATATACATTTTTTCATTGTGAAAGACCGTAGAACTGAGGCCCCGAGTTTTATGTTTAACTGTTAAATTGTACCGACGATTTATTTTTTAATAAATTAAAATAATGATGTTAAAGTGATGTAGACCTCTTTAAATAGGACAGGTATTCACTACCTAAGTTAACATCCACAAAAGACACTGCTAATTGTAAACCTTAATCTCGTTCAATTTGCAAACCAAAACCAAAAATGAAGGCACCATTGAAGCTGTACTTTCTGCCATACATTTCACCAGGCCATATGATCCCACTTTCCGAAATGGCGAGGTTGTTTGCCAACCAGGGCCACCACGTCACCATCATCACCACCACCGCCAATGCCGCCCTCCTCGAAAAGTACACCACCTCTACCCTCTCCCTACACCTCATTCCCCTCCCCACCAAGGAGGCTGGCCTCCCAGATGGCCTCGAAAACTTCATATCTGTCAATGATCTTGAGACCGCAGGTAAACTCTACTACGCTCTGTCCCTTATGCAGCCTGTCATTGAGGAGTTCATCACGTCGAACCCTCCTGATTGTATCGTATCCGACATGTTCTACCCGTGGACTGCGGACCTGGCGTCCCGTATCCAGGTCCCGCGTATGGTCTTTCATGCGGCGTGTATATTCGCTATGTGTATGAAAGAGTCAATGCGAGGCCCTGATGCCCCGCATCTTAAGGTCAGCTCTGATTGTGAGCTGTTTGAAGTGAAGGGGCTACCAGACCCGGTTTTTATGACCCGGGCCCAGCTCCCCGACTATGTTCGTACCCCAAACGGGTACACACAACTCATGGAGCTGTGGAGGGAAGCCG
>JAUEKU010000009.1:329297-343782 GCA_032274805.1 Gypsophila paniculata
CCGGGCCTCCGCCGTCGACGGCCCGCCCGGCCCGGCCATGGCCCAGGATCACCCGCCGCTGTCACCGCGGGACCACGTGCGGGCCCTCGCGGACCGGTTCGTCAGGGCCGGGGCGGAGGATCTTTGGAACGAGGCCGACGGTCCGGTTGGATCATCGTCGGCCTCGTCCGAAACAATTGGCGCTGTCTGTAGTAATTTACAGCAGAGGAGAGGATATTGTAGCTCTGTTGATTTGCGGAATGTAGGAAATTTCGATGTTTTAGTGTCGAAACGATGTATGTTTAGAAGCAATTTAGTGAATTTGGAGCAGAGGAGAGGATATTGTAGTTTGATTGATTTTGAGAATTTCGGAAATTTTCGTAGTTTGAGTCGTATTTATAGCTGTAATTTAGGGAATGTTAGGGTTTTAGGGTGTAATTTGGGGCAGAGGAGGGGGTATGGGAGTGAAGTGAGGGGGAAAATGAAGGATAGGGTGGTTAGGAGGAGGTACGTAGGATCGTCGAGTGATGAGAATGATGAGGATTTTGGGGCGGTGAGTGAGAATGCGAGGTGGCCGAGGTTTAGGACCGAAGGGAAAGGGAGGAAGGGGGAGGAGGAAGGGGAAGGAGGGGGGAAGACGGGGGCGAGGGGGTTTATAGGGGGGAGGGGGGTGTTGGGGAAGTATGATGTGAAGATTACGAAGCGTAGGATATTGAAGGAGTTGGAGGATTATGCTGAGGTGGAGGACGAGGTGGAGTTGAGTGATCGTGTTAAGGAGATTAGGAACGAGGTTATGCAGCGTAAAAGTGGTGTCATGGTGGAGGAGGAGAGTGATGGTGAGGTTGTGGATGATTTCGTTGCTAGTGAAAAGAGGTGTGATTGTTATTGCTTGAGATTTGTGGATTTTGTGGTGTTTATGTTGTCTAATTTGATGAACAATGCATGTTTGATTGCATCGTTGAAATGCTTATTAGTGTGTAGGTTTCGACTATTTCATTGCCATATCTTTGCTGAGTGTCTGGTTCTGTAGTAATCTTTCGTTTTCAAAGCGTATTAGATGATATTGAATGATAGCATAATACGGACGGTTATTCTTTAGGTTTGGTACTTATAGGATGTCCTGATTAAAGTGATAGCTGAAATTATAGGAGCATCAAGTTTATATTACTTATAGGACTCGTCACTTACATAACCACATCCACTGATAGACAGTTCTACATGTAGGAGTGAGGCATTCTAGAGCTGTGACTTGAACTCTGGTATTGGAATATGTTGGCTGTTATGCTTGCTGGAGTAATATGTTTACATTCTGAGCAGGAGTTACGTATTAGATGTTTGCTGACTGTCTCTATTCTCGAGCTTTAATTTCGACTTTTGCTTGCCGTTGTAGGTTTGATGAATGCGGTATTTCTCCGTTGACAGTGAAAGCATTGACTGCTGCTGGCTATGTTACCATGACTAAAGTCCAAGAAGAAACTCTTTCTCTTTGTCTTGAGGGTACAACTGCTTTCTGTGATATCCGTTTCATTATCCACTAGTCTTGTCATATCAAGTGTTATTTCCTTTGTGTCTTTCTGAACAAATTTGTCAGAAGGGCTCCTAAATCTATGTTAATGATTGTAAATTTTATGTTCGATCACCATACGCTTTTGTATTTGGTTATGTGACAGGCAAGGATGTTTTAGTCAAATCTAGAGCTGGCACAGGCAAGACTGCCGCTTTTCTGGTATGATATCAGCAACCCTTCTTCTTTGCGCTTATCTCGTTTTGAATAATAGTTGTCCTTCAATGTCCTTATTAAATAAAAACAGCTTCCTGCAATTGAAACAGTTTTAAAGGCTATCAGTAGTGACAAAGTTCAGCGAATAGCACCCATATATGTTCTTGTTCTTTGCCCCACGAGAGAACTCGCTAGTCAGATTGCTGCAGAGACAAGGGTTTTGTTGAAATATCATGATGGATTGGGGGTTCAAGTTGTTAGTGGTGGTACACGTTTCAAGGATGATTTAAAACGTCTCGAATCAGAGCCTTGCCAGGTTAGTTATTCATCTAGTGTTTTTGCTGTGTACATGTGTAGCTGAGATTCAGTCAATTTTCTTGCCGTTGTGAATTTTTCTAAGCTAAAATGGTAACTCCGACGAAAGTAGTGATGTTAACATCTACTGATCCGCAGATTCTGGTTGCCACGCCCGGTAGATTACTGGATCACATTGAGTCTAGATCAGGCTTGTCTAAGCGATTGATGGGGCTTAAAATGCTTGTTCTTGATGAAGCTGATCATCTGTTAGACCTTGGATTCCGTAAAGACATGGAGAAAATTGTTGATTGTATACCTCGTCGGCGACAATCTTTGCTGTTCTCTGCGACAATCCCAAAAGAGGTGACATAGTAACTCTCTCTGAAACTCTAAATTTGGTCAGACGTTTAGGTTCAGGAGCTGTGAAATCTTTACTCTTAAGGCTCTCAATTGTAGACACTTTCATATGTTCAGGTTCGCCGAATTTCTCAGCTTGTGCTGAACAGGGAGCATGTTTCCATCAACACTGCGGATGCAGGTTATCCAGATACAAGTTTAAAGGTACGGGGGTCATATTGTTTCCGAACTTTTACGGTTGAATTTCCTTTCCATTCCCCTTCAGCTCCAAAACCAAAAAAAAAAAGGCGAATTAGATCCTCGCTTTCCCCGCCCTTCTGTTCTGTTCAAATTCACCAACATACATGGTACTGCTACTAGCTCTAATACACCGAGCCTTACCTGTGTTGTATGCAGGTGAAGCAGTCATATATTGTTGCTCCTCATATCATGCATTTTCAAGTCGTATACCAGCTATTAAAAGAGCATATTTCAAGAAATCCCGATTACAAAGTAAGTTGGCACTCAATTTCTATTTTAGAATTACTACCCTGACGTATTTGTTTTGACTCTGTAATTTCTGTGTGAACTGGTTTCAGGTTATTATTTTTTGTACGACCGCAATGGTAACGTCACTTATGTACCATCTGTTCCGTGAAATGAGGTTGAATGTCCGGGAGATATACTCACGAAAGTCACAACTTTATCGATCTCGGATATCTGATGAGTTTAAGCAATCCAAACAGTTGATTCTAATTTCGTCTGACGTCTCAGCTAGAGGGATGAACTATCCTGATGTTTCTTTGGTCATTCAGGTACTAGTAGTTATCTGATTCCGTTCGATGTCTCTTCTGTTTGTTTGCCTGACATATTATTACCGGTACCGGTGGAGCACGTATGGCTAAATCATTATGATGCCGCTCCTGTTATTATTTTTAGGCTGGAATTCCATCTGATAAGGAGCAATATATACACCGTGTTGGAAGGACCGGAAGAGAAGGAAAAGATGGTAAAGCAGTTTTGGTGCTTGCACCGTGGGAAGAGCATTTTTTGGAAGAAATACGGGACCTTCATGTCGAGCGGTCATCTGCATCCCTTAATGACCAGGAGGTGAAATCGAAGGTTGTATTTTTGTCTCTGTGGATTTTGTTCAACTGTCTTTCTTCGAACTCTTTGAATAACTAAGTCATGAAAGTACTTGCTGCATACTCAGCTTTGACTGAGAGATGTTTATGAGCCAGTTACTCCGCATATATACGACTTGCGAGTCGTTCCATCTTGGTCTTCGTTTAATTTCCACCAATTTCTTCTTTTATTGTTACTAAAGCTTGAATTGGATGAGGCTTCTGTAACAATGGAGTACCTTGAGTTCATTGACCAATGCTGAACGTTTTTCATGTTATGCTTAAATTTTATCTCTATTTGCAGATGGAGAACGCGATGTCAAAAGTTGAGACAAGTGTCAAAGAAGCGGCATACCATGCTTGGCTCGGCTATTATAATACTCTTAGAGAAACTGGCAGGGATAAGACTTCGCTGGTTAATTGGGCGAACCAATTTGGTGAATCAATCGGGTTGGAGAAACCTCCCGCGCTATTCAGAAAGACGATAGTGAAGATGGGCTTGAAAGATATTCCTGGCATTCGTGTGAGGAAGTAGGCTGGTATGAATTCCTGGCAAACCTTCCTAAACCTGTTTTTATGCCCGATGAAACTGCAGTATTGTTTCAGACGACTACTGCATTTACCACAGTGGAATCCGAGTGACCCATTTGCAATGAAGTAAGATGGGCACGTGATTCCTCTTCGGTCCTGAAAGTTCCCGAGTCAGTTCCCCATCATTTCAGGAAGAAAGTCACAGTCCAAACTCTTACGGAATAAGGTTCTGATGCTGCACTTCCCAGATCAATTCGGAAAAACTGTTTGGAATAATAGTTTTAGCTAGGCAGTCGTCTAGAATTTGTACATACTTCCAAGTATTTTTGTAGTCGATATTTGTAAACCTTGGAATGAGATTTTGTTAATTTTCCGCCCTCTCTAATCTTCTATAAATGTTTCCTTGAGAAGTAAGATTCTAGTCCACTATGTCTTCAGAATGGAATGTGCAAGGAGGACTGATGTCGCGTTTGAGCAAAATATTCAAATATCTAGTCTTGATATATTCAATCGCGTACCACTCTGACCAACCAATTTTTCGTTCAGTTGCCATAATTTCGGGGAAGAAACATATGATTTATCAAGGGATAGACATGGTGTGGATCATTATGTTATATACCCTTAAATTAATAATTATAGTAGCCCTCCAAATAGGTCTAAACAGCGTAAATTTAAGGGCAACTTATCTTATCTTTGACTATAATTAAGCACAAATATTATTCAACCAAAGAGTTATCACATGCATGTGTAGATCATGTTCATGCCTTTGCCAACCACACACAAAGTTGACTTCTTCAAACCATGAGACCTCATCCTTTTTTACATATTTTGGTGTCTCTTAAAATGACTCAACTTGCACTAATTTAGGGCACACATGAATTTATAGACCTCTAATTAAACCTTACTTAATTACTCATTTACTTGAAACACATGAATTTATAGACCATATGGTATACCTTATTTAGATGGCAATGTCATGTGATTAGGCATGAGCATGGCACAAAAACCTTCATATCGTTCTCATTTTCAAGATATTGAGTTGTTGAAATGACCATTTTTATGAAAATATTTTTCATTACGAATTTTATAAGAAAAATTCCAAAATTTTTGTGCATTATATTTTATAACTTTAGACGTTAAAAATTTATCTCGAAAAACATAAACGTCATAGAAACAGCGAAAATGAAGTAATTGATTTCATTTGAGAGACCCAATTATGTCAACAGTCAACAGTTGACTATCGTGTCTTAATTAGCTCATGGTTTGTTTACATTGACACTCTACCATCACAGTATAAAGACCATCTTACCCTCACAACACATTAAACTTACTCCGTAAAAGATTACTAAGGAGGGCAATTTTGTCATTTCACATAAACTAATTGGAGTTTTGGCTCCTTCCATTTGATGTAACAGGAACCCTCAAACTTATACACACACATCCATTATAAGGCTTCAAAACAACAACAGAAAAACTCAAACAAACTTCTCCAAAATTAACACACTTTTTTTCTTTTGCATACTAAACCACAAACAAATGAAACTTCAAACAAGTAGTAGTATAAGATTACAGTCACTGATCTTCATCCTTTTCCTATGTGTTCTTGATTCGACATGTCGATCCGTCCCTGAAAAGTCCAGTGCAGAAGCAAATCCAAACTCTCAAGGTGCTTCATGGGCATTCCTACCAAATGTTCCTAAGAAAAACAGTAGGAATGATCACGAAAACCGGGTTTCGGACCATGTTGTTCCAGGAGGTCCAAATCCACTCCATAATTAAGCATGAATACCTCTGGTTATAGGGCATATAGCAGCAGAAACATGAGCTAGATATACTTCTGTTTATCATAGTAATGTATATTCATAGTAATATAGTTACTCTTTATTCTTTTATGTTTTGTACAATCATATACTGTAGTATGTTGTAAGAAGATTGTTTTTTCATGCAGCAGCATGAATTCAATCTCAAAGTTAGAATACAAAAACAGTTTATTTCTCTTTTCAATTCTTTGTTTTTTCTTCTTGTTATCGATCATTTCATTAATTACTCAGTTAGTCTCCTATGAGACCGCTGTACCCGCACTTCACTCAATAAGAGGTGCAAGAGTATTGTAAAGCCCGTTATATAACGTGTAAAGGTGTTATTTAATGATTTGTGTTTGTTAGTTCAAGGGGAGAGCAGATGCATGGCATAAAATCAAGGTCATAGCAGCACATTGTGATAAGTTAATACAGAGTAAAAGAAATTTAAAGGTTCCTAGGCTAGGGTCATATTTTGAGGCGTTATAAATCATATTTGTGGCATAACAATCACGGTCAGATAGTGACCGATAATTCAAAGATCGAGTATTAAACTGAGATTTTATAGGATGAGCATAAGGGTGGGAGTAGTTAAATACAAGATGTTACAACTACACATGACGGACGGTAGCACAAGTACATGTATTTAGATATTTAGATGCCGTCTATAAGGATTGTGATCATATAAAAATCAAGTAGTGCACCAAAAAGTCAAGTTTGAAGCACACCAAAGTTATTTAATAATCTTCTGCTATTATTGATTAATGATGAGGGGGGACTATGCTATGTACAGTCATTTAACCTTTAAGTAGACTACACGACGTTTGAGACAAGTTTTAAACTTAAAATCTTTAAAAGACACCCTAAGAAAATAAAATTATTCCACTGTTTCAAGGATCCCGTAACTAATGGGGTAGGGAGAGTATGGGGGTCAGATGTATGCAGCCTTATTCTTATATAACATTCTTATATAACACTGTGTTTAGTGAAGATTGCATTAGAAACGCAGTTAGTATAGTGACCGGAAACCTTAGAAATCATCAGTTACTACCGAAGTTTTTTAGTACGGAGTATATCATATGAATTGGGTTCCCACAAAATGATAGAGAAACGTGACGAATTCATGGAAAATGAGGTCCATAAAAAAACAAAGAGCTTGGCTTGATGAGTCATCATCAGGTAAGCATGAAATTGCATCAAACTGAAACTTCAATACCTTTCCATTAACAGTTTAACACAGTATAATGAAATCACATCACATCACTGTATTTTATGACAAGAATATACCAACACATCTAAACTATAAGATGGGACCATAGTCAAGAAATTTGCAAAAATGCAGTGAATATATGAGATCAGAATGATGCATGCAGACCTACATAAAAGACTGTATGTAAGATATGACTTTTACCAACACAAGCAAGCTTTTCCTGATTTGGCATTGAATTAGACTATATTTTGTATGCTTAAACAAGGAAACAAACTTACAAAATATTAACAATAATGTTATGGACTTACCTGAACTACAGGGAGATAGCAAGAATTTCTATTTCCATTATTAGTCACGGTGGAAGTGTTATGCTGAAAATACACAGAAAAAGGAGACAAAACGGTTAAAGCTCAACGATCTGATACATCAACATTGACCGAGTGCCCCAATGGATCCGCTGATCCGCAGGGAAAATAAAGGTAAGAGGGGAGGTCTGATATACGTAGCCTTACCCCTGTGTTGACTGTACTCAACAGATGTCTTGTAGTAATTGCATAGGGAGGCTCAAAGACAATAGATCTTAGAGAAAATACGACGTAATTAAAATGGCTCACCAAGATGTTAATAAATACTCGTACTCTTTAGCAATCAGTTGATGAAATATTCGAAAACATGGGTAAAGTTGCTCACGGCCAGACTCCCCTTACCTAGCCATGAGCGGGAGGTTTGCGGCACTGAGGTAATGTTGTTTGCTATCGTGGCTTAAGTAAAAATAATCTGTTAACACAAAGATTAGCTATTTTGAGTAGAAAAGGCTGCAATTACCTGAATCAGTGTGCATCAGCTTTGATTGGATGCATTTGCTTTGTAAACTACATTAGCTCAGTGCCCACTGGATCAATCAGAAAACTGAATCTGAGAGTTTTCTGGCAGAGTGGCTGCAATTTTGATTCCCATATCTGTTTTCCACGTTTGAGGGTAAACAAGTTACCATAACCATCATGCATCGTTTTCTCAATCTTATCAGGAAATGAAATTTTTAAAGAAAAAGTTTCATTGAAATGCATAAAAGATTCAGAAGATCGACAAGTTCAATCAACTAAAATTTTTCAAGTGTTTTGAAAAATATAGGTGTTACAGGAAAAACTAAGGTCTCACATGTTTGTACTCTGAGCTATCAAAGAATATCTGCTGAGCTTCAACTGCAAGACAAAAGACAGCAGTCAGTTGTGAGATTGGCTGACTGTGTTTCTCGAAGACAAATAAAGAAGGCTAACCAGAACGGAATCGTATAAGAACTCCATGAGTGTACTCTATACTACTGGGATTAAAATTGTAGCCTGAGGAAAAAGAAGAGACGTAAGCAAGAATGTTAGCATTTTTATGTATTTACTATTTTCCAGGGAGATAAGATGTGTACTGTGTTCTCTTTGTTCAAAACTCGTCAAAAACTTAAAACTCTACTACGCCCTAATGTAAAGCGGTTTTAGCCAAAACTTTTAGACTGTACACTTAATGTTGAGAAAGCGCTATGCTTCCCTCCCCAAGGCACGTGGATTGAATAGATTGAAACATATACGTGTGTACACTTATAAATGATATGTATCGTACCTTGGGTAGACTGGACAATCAAAGATGGAAATTGAGCGAGCAAGTTCGCCAGAGAAGCCAACGCATCATCTGCAGGTCCATTTAGGGCGCTCTCAGAAAATTTGAGCAGAAGCACATACTCCAAGCCATAATTAAACTCCTGTTGCCAGGGTCAAGTAGTGTTTAATTTCTTTAGCCTCAAAAGTAGGCAAAACTGAAATCAACTTGACGTCATCAATATATTAATTCACACAAGCAAATATGTCACAAGCCAATCACTTTGAGCTTGCTTGTCGACTACGATTACTTTGCTGTAAGAGACGAGGTGGATTCTACATTCCTACCTCTCCTTTCCGAAATATAGCAAGGATATCATTTTCAACTTCGTCTTCAAAATCTACATACAGCATGTCCTGCACAAATTTAATAGTCCTGATTCCAACCCAAGTTTCAAAGCATTATCTCTTCTGCTGGAAACCAACCATGTATACAGAACTGAAGCGCTGATAAGAAATGGAGCTTTGAAATTTTACATTGCAAGTCATACATGACAGTGAGGGGTTACGTGCTCCTTGAGAACATTCAGGTAGAAAGGGCTCTCATAGAATTTTGCGAGGTCTTCCTTTCTGTGGAAACGCATGCACATGCCGTGGGTATAATTTTCAGGATTTTGATCCGTTGTCCGACCTACAAGAAAAATAGCATGTAAGCTGCAGAGAAAGTGGCTAACATCTTCAAACATCGCTATCAAACACAAAGAGAAGGGGAACAAACCAACATATGTAAGCATGAAGTTTTGTCATATGTTGTTTATTCACCTACAGATATTGCGACAGTGCCGCGCATATGATATTGGCATGTATACAGGTAATCCAGCATATCTTTCTCTTCTTGCTCAGATAATTTCTCCTTCGCTTTCAGTAGACATATATGTTCCACCACTTTCCTGCATTACAGCCAATCAAAGGCTCAAAAAGCTGTGCAGAGTTTCCGGCATCAGACATCAAGTATTCGACAGATATATTTCAACAACGCAACCAAACAGAAAAAATTATTGATCATGAATTTTCTACCTATTAACATCACCTAGGTGCCGTAAATGAAAAGAGCCAGATCACAGTTTTTCCACCTTTCTTTTAATTACCATATGCCTTTCAGTAATTATATTTCTAAGCCTCCATAGTTACGTTCATCGTGCATCATCAATTTCTAACACAGTTATATAAAACCAGGCAACCACCCTGTCCACTTTTTCTAAGCTCGATCAAAGACTAAAAACGTTGGGAGACTCACTAAACTGCTACACTTCTTCATACTAAGAAATGTTTTTGATCAATGCTCGACACTAAAGAAGCTTTGGTGGGAGATAATTTCCATATCACGATTAAAAACAAAAAATAAAGACATCAAGGAAACAAAAAGAAAATTGACCTTTTATTCTCGGCAATGTAGCTTGAATTGTCAGATGACAAAGCCAGACACACAATTCTTCTTCTTCTTCTTATTCTTCTTGTGTTAGCCCATAACAACATTTGATTGGCTGAATTGACGCTTCACATTAAAGCAACCTTAAAACAAGAGCAATGCCAACGACGACAACAAAAAAGCACAGTGACAGTAACAATGAGCATTCATATGTTATTAAGAAAATTGCTTTTCTTTTTGGTAAAAATACTTCCTTCATATTGATGGGTTTCTTCTAAATGATCATATGGGTCATTGCAGAATCATGTTTCTCAGTCAAAATGTGTGAAATTTCTCAACTGTTATGGTTCACAACTGTACAGCAGTAACTCTCAAACAAAAACAAAAACAACAGCAACGACGACAACGACAGCATCAAAAGGGCATAGAAGTTACGACTTACAAGTATCATGGTTGGTGAAGATTTTGCAGGGGATAGCTTGAATTCCCAAAATCATCATTCACCAAGTGTTTCTCTTTTTTCTGTTGCTTTCTAAAATGGGTGGACTGCTGTTTTCCTTCACTTTGGTTCCTTTAAATTCCACTCACTTTTCATTATCCATCTCACAAATTAAGGGTGGGTCACAAATCTCAGTCACATCAGAACCGATCTTGGTTTCGGTCTGATATGAGGCAATGTGGCCTCAAAATGCGGTTTGCAGTAACAAACAAAACGTATTTTTTCTAATTTCGAGTGAGTTATGTGATCTCAATCACATTCGATCCCAGCAGCTTCACCACAGCTTCACAAGCGTTCAGCTCCTGATTATTTAGTCCCGACAATTCGGAATTTGAGCCTTGTGGCTTCTAGTTAAGATAGATAAACTTTTCACCAATTGAAATAAATGCTTATGGTTAACATGATCATGATTTAGTGGCCATAATCAAACATGTTTTAAAGTTAAAACAAAAAGAAAAGTGAACATCCGTAACTCTTTTATATCATTCTCTGATTTTTTATTTGATTTTTTGTGATGAACCCTCAATTGAAGAAATAATTCCAAAAATACCAAATGGGATATAACGTATAAATTATAAATTATCGTATGATACCGTCATATGCGTGCTACTGAGTATTTATGACTAAAGTGTGACATAATTACGAGAATAACCATTATTGAGTAAATTGTGACGATCATTAGGAGTTTGCTCAATAGTGGTTATAAGAATCGTAAAAAGGGTCATGTTTTAGTCAAAGATACCCATCGTACACATACGACGGTTACATAAGATAATTACTCGACGTCAATGTTACAGGTGAATTGAGCGCTATATATTTCACAGTTTGTAAAAGAGGAACCGATGAATCATGCTCCAAAACATCTCATCTTCTTGGGTCGGTGGTATACATAAATGAGGTGAAGATCATCAGGACGGTTTCTTCAGCTTCTCAAACAATTCCGGAAGATGGGCATTAGTGAGCTTAGTCCTCTTCGTGATCTCCTTCTTCTTCGGGGTTTTCGATTTAGTGGATACGCCCTGTATTTGCGCTGCCGCTTTCCTCCTGGCGGTATCAGTGGCTGGTGTTAACCCTTTCTGCCTCAGATCCTTCTCAATGTCTAGAAAATCTTGAGGCAGATCGATACCCCTGAACAATAGTTTGAGCTCATCATCAACCTTGAAGGAGGACAACCGGGGATCATTTGGATAAGCGATATCCTCTTTAGAATCAAAATTCGAGAGCAGCCATATTTTTCCTTCAGCCTTCAAAGTCTATGGATAATACAAGAGATCGGTCAAGTTATGTTAGGAAATAAAGAGGCAAGTTTTGTTCGATGGTTAACATTTGGCTCCGCAGGAAAGAAGAGTCGGGATCAAACGCTTGAATGAAAAGTACACAGAGATATGTAACTCAAAAGAAACCAAAAGGCACAAACTACTGAGTACTGAATGATGGATCACATATCCACATATGGCATATTACATTAGAGAATTGCGTAGTTCAAAACAAGGTGACATGGTCCTTCAATTCAAATCAAGTCCAAGAGTTAACAGAATGCCCTCGTGAAGAACATGGAAAATTTCTACTCAGATAATTACGATGTACAAAGCAGAAAACAAAAGGGTATATGTTTATTCAGATAATTACGATCAAGTGATTCTCCAGGGAGCAGTTTGCCAAAACAGGAGCATGTTAAAAGCCTAGAGCTATGCAGTGTAGGAAGACGATGATCTGTTAAAACAAGAATAATTACCTGCAAGTCCTTCATGACATCTAGATATGAATCCTTAAGATCAAAAATAGCTATACCCTCTTGATAGCGCCGTATCGTCGAGAGCAGATTGTCCTTGTCCTTGATCTCATATTTTGACTGCAATTAAAGAGAAATCAGCAATTTCTTTCTCATATTAGAGAATTATAAGAGCTATATTCACCAAAGCATACAAAGTACCTTGTATGAGAAGCGTAAGCCATCATACTTCACTTTCACATTCCTCGTCAAGCTGTCAAATACTTCCTTATTTGCGTTCATATCAACATAGCACGCTCTATTTATTTCATCTACGGTAAAAGCTTGCCTTGTCTGCAACCAACAATACAACAGCTTGAAATATAGTAAACTATCACAAAAAAAGGCTCACGAATTGCTTTTTTTTTTAATGGACGATCACACTCCACCTCTTCGCTGTCATAACCAAAATGTTGAAACCAACAAGTTTTTTTCAAAGTAATTAGTAACCTCCTATGTAAAAACACTTAAAGAATGTAATACAGGGGCCTAGCCTATGAACATGATAAGTAAAACGGTAACAATGAGCGGAAAGATCATAGTATAAGCTGAGCAAACCTTTTCGAGCAACTCAATGACTTTCTTCATTTGAGCTCCGACAGGAGATTTCCTGACACTGTTAATTAGCTGAAGCTTCTCCGTGTTTTCCGAGAATTTGCCTACTGGCGCAGACAGCGCCATATTAGCTAAGGCTGGCGCAATAGGTGGGGTTTCTTTACGCATAGTCGATGGTGCATTCTGTGAGGTAGAAGCCTTGGCTGGTGCTTGCCTTGCCGAATACTTGGACAGAGTCGTTTGACACCTTTCCTGCTGTTTCTGAAACCTTGCCAGATCATCTCGAAGTGACATCTAAGCAAAAAAAAGTTTATCATTGGTCAAAATATATTACGGAGTATATGCGTAAGAAAAGTATATCTGATATGATAGTAATTCAGATATACAGCATCTGATTACCTAACAACGAAAACGAGAACAAATGACAAAGGTTTGCATTTCAGCATATTCAATGACAATCACAATTACAGCTGATGTTAAACGTAAATGAGACACTGAAATGACACTTGGGAGTCGTCTGTGTACTCGGATAAATTGTTCATCACGTCACAAAAATACATTTCATCTAGATTACACCGAAATGTCCCTCGGAGAAGCATTTCAACAACTTAATGCCTTAAAAGACACCAAACAATCACGCTTAAACTTCAATTATATTACCATTAGTAAAAAAAAAACACAATGCACATTGCTCGTTATACGGTAGCTTCTGCAATGACAGTCAAATTACGGAAGGCTAATTGAAGAGCTTAATTTATTAAGCCTTTGGCAAAACAGTTAAGTTTTTGGCTATTGAAGAGCTTAATTTGTTGAATTTCAAACACGAGCAGCTCAATATAATTCGACTTCCTTGCACAAGAGCAGCGCAGCGATCAACTCAACAAAACTCATCTAACATGACATAAAACAATGCAAGAAACGTCGAACTTTGCACAAAAGCACAAGCAACACAGCTCATAAAATCAAAACCACTACGAAACCGAACAAATTCACACATTCCACAACACAACACAACAATAACAATGCACCGAACAACTAACTAACTATTATACGATCAAAAATTTCCTCTCAACAAACTCTCATTTCACTTCACACTTCACAACGCAAACAATCATCAACTAAAAACCTCGCATTATCATGGATTATACTTCATCGAAACTAACTACGATCGTAAAACACAATTATCATAATCATAATCATAATCAAACATCAGAAGAACACCGAAATCAACGACCAATCATTCAAACTGACAAATCATCGCAACAAACTTCTTCATAATCAATCAAACAATCATACGTTCGATTCAATAAGATAATAACTGAAATTATCAATCAATTTCATATGCAATACGTTAATTAATTAATTAATTAATTAATTATAGATTAAAAATTAAGATTAATAGAGTTGAATTGAAATTTAGAGAGTGATGATCGGCGGAAACCTAGATGAAGATATTTTTTTTTTTCACCTTGAGCTCCGGCAATCGGCGCGGTGGCGTATGCGGCGAGGAGAGAGAAGATGAAGGAGGCGAGTGTGTTGAGGTTCAACCTACGCAATATGATTTTCTCGCTTTATCAAGTGCTATTTATAGGATCCACCCTTTCTATTATTATTATTACTCTCTTCATTCCTTTGTTCGGTTTCCTTCC
>JAUEKU010000010.1:0-14770 GCA_032274805.1 Gypsophila paniculata
GTACTATAACTCCATAAATTTAGTCTTTCATCTATATGCATTTATTTGCTCTTCAACCACCTTACTTACATTTATCCAATGCATGCCTACATAATTTTTGGCACTTTCTTATGAAAATTGCACGTGGATGTGGTTTATATTTGAACTAATTGTGCTTTAACTCTTAAAATTAAATTAATTAATTAATTAGTATTGGGCTTTGTTTTCGGCTCAACAATGGGTATCAGAGTTATGTGTGAAAACAAGGTCGTATGTATCGGTGCAAAATTTATATGGCTACTCTTGTAACGAAAATTTGTTTTTGGATTATTTGAGTAAACAATGTAAGTGAAGTAAGAAAGATTGATTGTTTAGGCTGAACAGATTTATTTAGCACGTATATTCTTATATAATTATATTGAAGGTGATTCTTTAAGGACGTAAAATGTAACACTACAACGATTCTCTAATTTGTTGATCATAATACAAAATTTAAGCTTAAGTGTGCGAAATGTAATTTAATACAATGCGTAAAAGTGTCGCAATGAAAATAATAGAGGATCGGATGCATATTATGACTACATTTTCTTTGGTCCACTTACTATTCTAAAGTAGCGACAAAAAAGAATAAAAGATGATTTAAATACGTGATGTGATTCACCAAATATTTCCATATAAATCATGATATATTTACGATGATATAATGTTGGAGACACTTTCTATTTGAGCATCTCATTGCTTTAGGTATGTTGTATATAACTTTTATAGTTTCACCTAATAAAAAATAACCATTTACTTTTAGCTAATTATTTGACCCATTCTATCCACAAACTAACAATAATGCATATAATTGTTCCATGGTTCAATTACATCTTATATAAAACCTAAAATAAACCTGTTTTCAGATTGTCTCCATCGCAAACTCACAGTACAAAAATACCTCACCCGACCATAACCATCAAAATATCCGAAGATCATTAATTGAAAACTTTACATACGACATCCATCAGACCACTACATACCACCACCACCATCAACAATTAACCCAAAAATAACCCGACATAGTTTCCAAAACCACTTACGGAACCAGTTACCAAATCTCGTCCTCAATCTGATTCAAACAACCCGTTTACCAAGTCTTAAAAAGTAGGTATGAACTCTACCCTATACAAAGTAAACGCCCTTCTCAATTTTTGGACTAGTTACTTTCACTCTTCTTTACTTAGCCCAACAAATTCCAACTTAAACAACTCATTCACCAGATCTAGCAAATACTCTGTAGATATTAACCCAAAACTAAACAAACATAGAATGTTTACCCGATACCACCAATAAAGACCGCTTAACCACACCCTTCCAATATTCAACTCAAACAACCCGTTTACCATGTTTGACAATAGGCAATTGACCCAAAACTAACCAAACTTACCATCTTTACCCCAAACCACCAATAATAGCCTCTAACCACACCTTTTCTAAAATTCGACTCAAACAACCCATTTAATAGGTCTACACAAGTATTTGACCCAAAACTTACCTAACATAAAATTTTCTTCAAAATCACCAATAAAAACCGCAAATCAAATCTCGTCCAAAACCCGATTCAAACATCACATTTATCGGATCTGACAAGTATCTTTCTTCGAAACCAACAATAAAAATTACGAAATATTACCTAAACCCTTTCCAAAACCCGACTCAAATAACCCATTCACCACGTCGACTCTTATAAAATAGAATCCCTTTTTTCTTTTCTTGGCTTAAACCCCAACAAAAACTACCCCAAATTCTCATTCATATTCAATTTCATAAAATTTTAATTTTTTTTAAAAACCCTCGATTTTTTCCCTAATTTTGATTCATTAGTTTTTTTTTTTTTTTTTTTTTTTAATTTTTTTTAAGCACTATAAAAAGAGGGAAGATCACCTTTTTTTATTTGTCCTCCATTGTTTAGTAGTGAGTTTTTTTTACTTCACACTTTCTCTCTCTAGTTTAATTTTCTTTATTATTTTTTTTTTACTGAAATTTAATCGAATGTAATAATTGAAAGTTTTTAACCTTTTTTCACCCTTTTTTATTCATGGGTCTTGTAAAAGATGTTTACTTTTTTGGGTAATTTTTTTCCTGTTTTATGTTTAGCTACATTGTTATTTTACCTACACAAATTCCCAAAAAAGACGATAGAGAAACTAAAAATGTTCTTTTAATTTAAAAGTGTAAGACGGTCTTTTGGGTTCGTATTTAATTTTGGTGTTTGGTTGCATTTATTCCCAGGTTTTTGCTCTTGTGGTGGGTGAATTTCAGAACTTAGTAGAAAATTTTAAGTGACAAAAATCATCTTATATCAGGTGAAATTTCTAATAATTTGTAATATTTTTGATTGATTTTAGGTTTTTGTTTTGTTTTGATGAATTTTGATCATTGTTTTGTATGTGGGTATATATAGAATTTTGTTAAAAAAAAATTGTGTGTTTTATAATTTTGCTTTTAATGTATGAAAAACTGTCAAGAAACCGTCTCAACTAAAAGTTTAAGCGGATGGTGGGAGTCCCAAGATCGGTTTTATATTCTTAACGGAAATTCAGTGATGTGTGATGTTTGCATGGTTTATATGGCTAAATGAGAGTTATGTTTTTTTTTTGTTTGTCCTAAAACATTGGTGATCATGCTTTTTTGGTTTTGATGATTGATCATAAGTATTATATGTTGATGAAGGAAATTTATTTTCATGAAGATGTGTAGATTTTGCCCTAAATTCAAAATGTGAATTATGTGTAGGGATGTTGTGATTTGGTACTTAGTTCGTGTTCTTTTGGACTTAAGTTCGGTTTAGTTAAGTTTAATTCAGTTCAGTTCACCTCAGCTCTTTTTAATACAATTCTGTTCTTACTTAAGTTCAGATAAGTTTAGTAGTTAAGTTCAGCCTAGAAAGTTCGAAAGAATAAGGCCGTAATCAGCTATGGAATCATATGTAGCAATTAGCAGTGAATCTGCTGTTTATGTGTAGGGTGGATGGTGGATGATGAGTTACTGAGGTTTCATTGTTAATTCATGATCACACCAGTCGACGTCAGCTGGTGACATAGAGAGAATGTTATAGTTGATCTATCATTGACTGTGTAAATGCTTGGGAATTATTGAGCAACTGTAATTTTTCAGGGTTTTTTGACGTAGGTGGTTAGAAAAGGAAGGTGTTAATTCAGTATTGATAGGGGCCCTATCCATGATGGGATTGAGGTATTTGGTGGGAAAATCTTAAGCAGGCAGTAAGGCTATAATAACATTCAATGTTTTGGGCGTTTTCGCCTTTGTTAGGGCGGTGTTTTGTAATGGTTTTGTATCTTATGACATCTGTGACGTGGTTGAGTTGAGCTCTGTCACTCGGCTTCAGGGTGGTTGCATTTTAGTTTGTAGTCGGAAGCGTAACAATGCCTTATATGAGCTAGTGTCTTGCAAGATTGTCTCTTAGGAGGATACCAAGCTGTGGGGATCTGGTCACTAATTGCGCTGCATGAGGGAATTCGAGCGTAGTTTACACTTTGATATTAATTAACATTGCATTGCTTAATTTTGACATAATGATTTGTCTAGTTATGTAGCTTTCTCGGTTACTCCAGTCGTTGCACAGAACATTGGGCATGCAGGAATGTTTCTGCTGGGATTTGGGAATGTTCCCTCTTTTTGGGGTGGATTTTGTTCAATCTGCATTTCTGCATCTATTAATGTCCGTCACTAAGTCCATACAATACTGTCAGCAGTATGATCGACACTCTTTGTTGTTTATTCTATCATTATGACTTCATGTTGAACAATTCAACTAATCAGTCGAAACACCACTTTATATCATTCGCTGACTTGGTCCCGTTGGTGAAATCTATGTGCCTTAATGAATTTTCTGTTTGTTCCATCAAGTGTATTTCTTGCTCACCTGTCTATGGCATGCAAGCCTGTTCCATGCGTCTCATCTAGGAAGTGCGTACCTCTGTAATCTCTGCCTTCAATCCGGATTAGGCGACTATATTTTCTTCAATTGCTCTCATCGTCTCATCATTGATTGATATTGTCCACCCATTGGCTCCATGTAACCTCTTTAAGCGGTAGAATTTATGATCCTGTAGTTCTTTTTTGTCCGAGAGAAATTACAGTATTTTTTCTCTAAATGTCTATGACTTCGTTTTGTGCAATAAATGGAGTAGATTGGTGGCGAGGTCTATATGTATTGCTATTTCTGTAGATTAGGACTGCTCTTTTGCCTCTTTAGAAGTGTATCAACATAAAGATTGTTGTGACTGTTGTCAAATCCTTAGTAAAAGATTCCTTTTACGCTGCTCACTGATTCACCGACTTTCATTCCGATATATGTCCAGATATCGTAATTTTTGAAAGCATTAAGTTCTTTTTTAGGGATCAGCTGTTTCTTTTCATAAATATATTCATGAACCTAAGTCATCATGTAAACAGGCTTTACTTGAGGGCAAGTTTGGGCAGGTGTTTGAGCTGAGGTCAAGCTTGAGGGCAGTAAAACAAATTGACTTGAATGACTAGATTGTTGGATTTTGTAAACTTGCAGCGACTTAAGGTAAATGGTGATTTGTTGTCCGTTTCCTGCAACAGGTGTATGTACGTTAATTTTCTACTTTGCCGTGTTTATCTCAGTTCGTATCTGTTATCTCTTGCTCAATTTCTCCCTTTTGTTTTCTGTTCGCCCTAACTTCAGTCATGCCCTTTTTCTTTGCTCTTAATTATGGCCCTAACTCTTTTTCCTATAACATTTTCTTATGAAACGTAGGTGATTAGTTTCACTTTGAGTAAGTGCATTTGAGCTTCCATGGACAATGACATTGATTATGAGTATGAAGTACCAGCTGGGACCGTAACTGGCATCAAATTCAGTGTTTTGACAGAAGCGGATGCTGTAAGTACTAATACTACTGTGGACTTTGTGTTCAAGGACAACCCACTCTTCTTTCTTAATTGAACAAAGAAACTTTGGACTTCGGAGGGCACTGCCACGCCTTACAACAAATGAAAATACTACTCCCTCCTAACATTTTTTTTCTTCCCACTTCTGAAACTATGTGAGGGGAAATTTGAAAAGTGGGAAGACTAAAGAAGTTTGGAGGGAGTACATTTTTGTGAGGTTAAAATGAAGCTTAGCTTTTTCTTCCTCAAAGGAGCTCTTTCTCGGATGTCCATATATCTCTTGTTTTGCGCCAAAGACAATAGTTCAATTTTTATTGATAGCTTCTCTTATAAAAAATGGACAAATGATCTATTTCAATTTTGGTGCTTATCATCCCGCAACTTCTCTGTTTTTCAGGAGAAGATATCTGTCATATCTATAGAAACACCTGCTGGTGTAACTGATCCAAGATTGGGGTTCCCGAATCCTTCTTCACAATGTGCCACCTGTGGTGCCAGAAGCACCAAGAGTTGCGAAGGTATATAGCGGTTCTGCTGGCTCTCTGAATGGAAATCATATGTTATGTGTGTGGTTATTTTGATATCCCTTTGTTGTAAATTGCCTGGCAGGTCATTTCGGTGTCATCAATTTCCCTTATACAGTATTGCATCCGTATTTCATATCTGAAGTCGTACAAATTCTCAACCAAATCTGCCCAAAATGTAAATCCATTCGGAGGGAAAGGCGTGCTAAGGTCAGAAACTTTTCTTGTCTGAACAAGGAGCGTCTATAGTTTGACATCAAGTTAGGTTTTAAGTAGTTCTCCACCATAGCTGTAATTTAATCAACGTGAATGTGGTTACTTGACACGGAGCCTTTTTGTTGATTGGAACTTCGCTTTTTTTTTTTTTTTTTAGCATTGACTCTCTTAAGGATAGCTATTTTTGTACTATGTTTTCAAAATGTTTCTTTACATGCTCACAACATGACGTCGCTTTCTTGGAGCTCACAGGGTGCCAAAAGTAATGCTAGGCCTAATCAGCAAAGGAGCTGTACATATTGTGCTGTAAGTTTCTATTCATCATGAAGTACAACTAAACAAGTTCTTTTGCCTTCACTTTTTCCTCATCTTGTTCTAAATATGCATCTAATGAATGAAATCTGTGTTGCAGGGAAAGGCTCCATACATCAGGTTTCGACTTTCCACAAATGACCTGTTTAGAAAAACTGCAATTATAGCGGAGCTTACTGAGACGTCACGTAACAAGTACTTACTGGATGATGTTTGGGATTTTATTCCACATGACGTTCAAGTGGAAGAAAGTGCTAACAGAAATAAAAGAATCCTGTCACCGGCACAGGTATATTGTTCCTTCACCATTTTTAGTTCTTCCTCATGTCATCTAATTTCCCATACGTTTGCTTTTGGACCAAGTTTTTACGAGTAAAATATGTGAGAGGAGATCTGGTCCCACACTCACATGGGTGAGTGTTTGTGGGTTATAACTATCTAAAAAGGTAGTGAAGTAAACCTATTTTCAGTGTATGAAAATATCTCAAGTGCACATATTCTATAAACATCAGCTATATGAAAATAAGCTGTTTTTAGCGCGAGAGTGCTACAACTTTGACATACGCTGCTAAGCATGGTGACCTCTTTTTGCCCCTTTTCTCAGTTCTCACACATTTCTGTATCTGGAGATAACTGAAAACTAACCGACTTTAATTTATGTGTTTCTGCAGGTTCATGATTTGTTGAAAGACATTGACCAAAGCTTCATAAGGGAGTTCGTTCCCGAAATAGAAGTACTTTTCCTTAATTCCTTTCCTGTGACACCCAACTGTCATCGTGTTACCGAAGTTATACACCCACTGTCTTGTGGGCAGAAGATAATCTTTGTGAGTGATTTTTTCGTATTCTTTTCTCCTCCGTCAAAGCTTGTATGTCTTCTCATTATCTCTAGTTTTGTCTTAGGATGAACGGAGTAGGGCTTTTAGGAGATTAGTTGATTTCAGAGGGACTGCTAACGAGTTGGGTTCTCGTGTCCTTGACTGCTTGAAACTGTCCAAGGTATGAACTTAATTAGGAACCCTTTATGTCTTGACCTTTATCTCTTTGTATTGCTCGTAAACTATATGGCGCTTAATTGCTTACTATTTTGCGCAGTTACGTCTAGAGAAGTCAACCGCCAATGATGGAATTTCAAAAGACAATGAATGTCCATTAAATACATCAGCTTCAAAATGGATGAAGGAGGTGGTCCTCACAAAGAGAAGTGATCACATTGTACGATCAGTTGTCACTGGTGATCCTAATTTGAAGGTTTGGGAGATTGGCATCCCCTGTCGTATCGCTGAAAGACTGCAAATTTCTGAACATCTTAACACCTGGAACCGGGAAAAGCTGACAAGTAGTTGCAACCTTAGAATGCTTGAAAAGGGAGAGGTCCATGTACGCAGAAAAGGTGAACTAGTTCGTGTTTGTCGCATGGAGGATTTCCAACTAGGAGACCAAATACGTCGGCCTTTAAGTGATGGAGATGTCATGCTGATAAATAGGCCTCCATCGATACATCAACACTCTATGCTAGCTTTATATGTGAAGATTCTACCAATGAATTTTGTAGTATCAATTAACCCTTTGTGCTGTTCTCCTTTGCGTGGGGATTTTGACGGTGATTGTCTTCATGGGTTTGTGCCACAATCAATGGAAGCTAGGGTCGAACTTAGGGAGCTTGTGGGTTTAGATAAGCAGTTGAGAAATGGACAGAGTGGAAAAAACCTCCTTTCTCTCACTCATGATAGCTTGACCGCTGTGCATTTGCTCATGGCGGAAGGTGATCTACTTTCCAAGACCCAGATTGAACAGCTGAATATGTTGTGTCCTCGACAGTTGTTGCCACCAGCTGTAATAAAAACACCTGACATGAGTTCTGCTTTATGGACTGGGAAGCAGTTATTCAGCTTACTATTGCCTCCTGATCTCGACTATTACTCCACTTCTAATAGCGTTCAAATCAGGAAAGGAGAACTGTTGGAAGCTCCTGATGGATCCTCTTGGCTGCGAGGGGATGCAGATGGCAACTTCTTTGAATGCCTTATCGACCATTGCGGTGGTAAAGTTCTGGATTTTGTGGACTCTGCTCAGAGGGTTCTTTGTGAATGGCTGTCATCGAGGGGCTTGAGCGTCTCTTTACTGGACCTTTATCTCTGTTCCGATGCACACACGCATAAGAATTTGCTTGACGAAGTATCTTGTGGCTTGGAAGAAGCGGAGAGGAACTGCCATCTAAAACAGTTGTTACTGGAGTCGTTCGTCAGTTACCTCGTTGGCAGTGAGGAAGAGAATGAGAGTGTTGTATCACCTGCAGTCGAAAAACTTTGTTATGAGAAGCAGAAGTCGGCTGCTCTTAGCCGTGCTTCTGCTGAAGCCTTCAAATATGTTTTCAGGGATATTCAGAACTTGACTCATCAATACGCTGTTGACAGCAATTCTCTGCTGGCCATGATAAAATCTGGAAGCAAAGGGAGTCTGTTGAAAATAGTTCAGCAGAGTATGTGTCTTGGTCTACAACATTCACTTATGCCTTTAACCTTCCGACTTCCACATAGGCTCTCATGTACTGCTTGGAATGACATGAAGAAACAAAGTTCGACATCTGACGATGACATTGATTTTGCTAAACAATTCATTCCATTTGCTGTGGTTGAAAGTTCATTCGTTTCAGGCTTGAACCCTCTTGAGTGCTTTGTTCATTCTGTAACAAGTCGAGATAGCTCCTTTAGTGAAAATGCTGAGGTTCCTGGAACTCTGTCGAGAAAGCTTACATTTTTCATGCGTGATATCCAGTTAGCATATGATGGCACCGTAAGAAGTGCATACGGGAATCAAGTAATTCAGTTCTCGTACGCTACTGAAAAGGATAAGGTTTCTCCGGATGACAAATGGGAGGGATCAATTGGCGAAAGCATGAATGCTAGCAATGCTATTGGCGGTAATGGTGTTGGTGCCCTGGCAGCTTGTGCTATTTCCGAAGCAGCTTATAGTGCTTTAGATCAACCAATCAGTATACTTGAGCCGTCTCCTTTGCTAAATTTCAAGGTGCTCTCATCTTTCTTTCTGAACACTTTTCTTCATGTGTACTAATCGCTAAATAAATACTGAGCCGGCCTGAGTTTGTCCGTCATTCAGGTGACGTTATTGTATCTTTGAAAATAAAGAGCATAGTACGTGTACTGTCTCATATCATCTACTAGTAGTTGTCAGATTACAATGTGCTTTTATTTAATATGTATCTTGCAAGGAATGAACTCTCTAACAATAATAGTGAGCCAGAAACATGCATATATTTCTTTCTTTATTTGCTCGATCTACATGCTTATTGCTGAATGAGAAACTTTCATCAACACGAAATGCAACGTGCAGAAAGTGTTGGAGAGCGGTTCTCGGAAAAGAACAAAATGCAAGACAGTCTCACTATTTCTTGCTAACAAGCTCAGAAGATACCGCTACGGTTTTGAATATGGGGCCTTAGAAGTTAAGAACCATCTTGAGAAGCTTTTATTTTCCGAAATTGTGACGAAGGTCTTGATTACGTAAGCATATTTTCTTCTTGCTCATACTTTTTTTTCCTGGTCATATTACTTGTTTGGACCTTTGCAAATACTTTCCTTGTTTATTTCGACTAATTTTATATTTGTTCGCTAGCTACTCACCGCCGAACTGCAGTCGACTGAATGTAAGCCCTTGGGTTTGCCATTTCCATGTGAGCAAGGTAATGTGAATTCTTAAACCAATTTTCTCAGAAGTTGATTCACATCCTATCGTGTTTTACCAAATTTGTCTACACACTCTGTCCAGGACATTCTGAAGAAGAGACGATTGAAAGTTTTCTCGATCATTGATGCCCTCAACAAGGAGTGTGAGGCAACTGCTTCCCTTAGTCATGTGCAGATAGTCAGGAAGTAAGCCTCTTAGTATACATATTCTATATTTCCTTTTCCTGTATTCTTAATTTCTTATTATGATGAAATAGCATACTTATTACAGCAAGACATCACGGCATGTTTCCATGTATAATTACGTCACTACTTTATCATGAAGCATCTTGTCTATCAGTTATTTATCTTTATCATTCCTACCTTTTAGCCCGGACTACTCGTGTCTATTCTTTTATATTGGTAATTGATTAAATATATATGGACCTTATAAACAAAGTCGAACTCTTATAGTCTTATGGAAATCTGGTTGTGATTCTTGCGTTTAATTGTTTGAATTAGATTAGAATTGATTTAAAGGTATTGCCTTGAAGGTGGATAGTGTAGTGACTTCTGTTGCTAAATTATCTATGCTGAGCATATACGAGCAATTGCATGTTTCATCTTTGTTCTGTTATTTGTTTTTCTTTCCTTTACTAGATGTACCTTAATGTTTCTCGAATTGGTTCTGTTCTACACTTCATTATGCTGTACTGCCCTATGAACTTGATCAATTTGATTCCAGGTATGGTTGTCTAGCTGATGATGAAAATGAAAATGCTGCTACAATTTGTATTACTGCTACAATCGGTCAAGGTCCACGTAGTTCATGCCCTGATTTGAAAACTGTCCGGGATGTGGTGATACCAGGTCTTTTGGCCGCTGTAGTAAAAGGTTCGTATTTTGGGAAACCCTGTGCTTTTTGCAAAAAGATTTGAATTTTGCCATCATTGTATGCGAAGTTACATTTTGCAAGTTATGAGTTTTTCAACAATATGAGTTCTTTGAACTGAAAACGCGGGTATCATGTTATTCTGACTTTTCTCACAAAAGTCGCACCCTTTTGTGTTCTATTAATGGGGCAGTTTCCCACTTACTTTGACGAGTTTGAGAGATGCCGTGTATATAAGGGTCCGCACTGATTTACGATCACTGAAGCTCGGCCACTATATTTCTGCTTTGCCTTATGATGAATGTTTTGCATGTGCCTATCAATGGTTATCTTTGCTTTGCAAAATTCTTCATCTTCGAACCTTTCCTCTAGGATTTGCGGAGGTTGACAAGGTGGAGATCTTGTGGCGTGATCAACCTAACGTTGCAAAAGCAGCGAAGCATCTATCTGTTGGTGAACTATACTTAAGCGTTTCGCTCTCAGCCAGTGGCGGTAGCAAAGATCTATGGAGTCAATTAATGGACGATTGTCTACCTATCATGAGATTAATAGACTGGACTCGCAGCCATCCTGACGAGCTGAGTGAAATATTTTCGGCATATGGTATTGATGCTGCTTGGAAGTCTTTCCTAGGGGTTAGTTCTTGTTTAACTATTAACTCCCTTGTTCTTTATGACAATTTTTAATTTATCAATATTTAATTATAGTACTCAAATACGCAGAACTTGGGGAGCGCTGTTAGTGATGTCGGCAAGACTATTCTTCCTGAGCACTTAGTCCTAGTGGCCGACTGTCTGTCAGTGACAGGAGAATTTGTCGGGCTGAGTGCGAAAGGAATTTCACGACAGAAAGCTCACGTTTCTGTCTCTTCTCCTGTCATGCTGGCATGCTTTACTGTGAGTTCTATGTTAACTTTCGTTAGTCTTTCTTTGCTAGGAAAACTGCGTTTATTGTGCCTGGCAGGATCCCCAATTCTTTAAAGAAGACGGGACAAGGCTTTAACGTAAAGCGTTACCCTTTTGACCTTTAATGAAAATCCGCCTCAATACTTGGCATGAATTAAGGAAACATAACAGTAAGATGTCAGATCTAATCTATTGTGACAGAGAAACAATGTTTTTTGCTTCATATTGATAATTTCTATATGTCACCATAGTGTTCTTCGTATTTTCTACTATGGAGTAGGAGTTTGCTCAAAATGCTACCTCGATTGAAAGGTGGCCACCATTGGAGAAACTCTACAGAAAGTTTTTGGGGAGTATATTTTATAGGAAAAGAAAGTACTGTCATGGACGTTTGTGCATTACTTCGCGGTTATTCTCTCGCTCGACCGACTTGGCTTGTTCCAAAGAAATGCATGGACCTGAACCCATAGTCAAAATAAATACCGTTGTATCTTTATGTTGTTAGTTTATTATACTCTCTCAAGACATGCGGTTTTTGTTTGCCGACTTCTTTTTGCAGAGCCCAGGTGCTTCGTTCATAAAAGCCGCTAAGCGAGGAACGACTGATGAGCTGCAAGGCAGCCTGGAAGCTTTGGCGTGGGGTAATGTTCCACGTGTGGGTACTGGTGCATCATTTGACTTTATATATTCTGGCAAGGTAACGTATATGTTCCAATTTCCCTGATATTCATACGCCTCTTAGTGATTAATGAACTATCTGTGACCGCTTATCTCTTTTGCTAAGCGTGTATAACTTTCGTGTGAATTTCAATTAGTTTGCCGAACTTGTCCATAGTTGAAATTATAGATGTAGGTGGCAACTCATTTGAAAGCATATACACAAATACTTAGCTCGTTGTTATCAGCCAAAAAACCTAGTCCAATAATGATTTGTGGTCGGCTAACAAGAACTTTTTAACCTTGTTTGAAAACCTATCTTTAGTAGATCTAGAAGACATTGAAAAAGACGTGGCCAAAAAAAAAAAAAAAATTAAAACGAGGAAAGAGTGGCAGTGAGCTAGACATGTGTTAGGCAAATATGTAATGGAGCAAGATGAAAAAACAAGGCTACTCAGTTACCGAGGTTGCTAAGCTTTTCTGAGTTTACGTTAAGTCATCATTGCGGTTAGAATGAGGCTTACGAATTGGTTGATATACTTATCCATATGGTTGAATTTGCAAATATCTGGTTTAATATCATTACTCGATGTAAATTCTTCTGCCCTCGAGCATTCGATGCGTGATAATGTATCTCATTCTGTCTGTTATCAGGCGCACGAAATTGAGAAACCTGTGGATGTCTGTAGCCTTCTGGCTAGCCAAATGAGTGCTTCAGAAGAAGAAGAAGAAGAAGAAGTAAAAGTTGAGGAACCTCCCAACGGTCAAAAGCTAGTGTCCAAAATATTTGATACTCAGGTTCTACAAAAGCAATTTCCAAAAGGTCTTGAAAGTCTTGGGATACCAAAGGTACTCTTACAGAAGCAAATCTCGGTGGATGACGTTTTGAGGCTTGGTCGTTTATGCCGAACATTATTGTTCAAGTAAGTACTCTCCGTGGGTTATGTTTTGTTAGTTTCCGTAAACTTTGATCATCTACATCCTCATCTTGAAAAATAGGCTTCATTTTCTGTATTGGTTTTAATCTGTTACGAAAGAGACGATTTCCCTGGTTTAGTATAATCCATTGGATGACTCTGATTGCAAGATTTGCAACCAAAAGAGAACCGCAGCATTGGTGTTCCATGGTCCTCTGCGAGGTTCTTAACTACGCTGTTTAGTGGGATAAAGGGCCATGTTTTGACATGCCTCTATTTCGGCTCAGGTACCCCATTGATGAGCGGCTGAGTGATATTGACAAGACAGTGGTGCTGTTTGCTTTAAAATTTCACCCACACAAGGAGAAGAAAATTGGCAACGGTGCTGTCGACATTAAGGTAAGTACCTTTCAGCAACCTTAAATGAAAAATTATACTTCATAGAAGTTTTTTCGGAATATGTTGTACAGTAATTTTACTTGATGAATTTGGATTGAATTGAGTCTGAGAGCTGTGAAAAATAACAGGTCGGTAAACATTCGGAACATGAAGAAAGTCGATGCTTTATTTTGGAAAGACATGATGGCTCCGTTGAAGACTTTTCATATAAGAAATGTATTCATGGTGCATTGGAGATTATCGCCCCTCACAGGGCAAACATCTATCAGACCAGGTGGTTAAGAAATGGTTCAAAGCATTAGCTTCGGACCACGGGCATGCTCACTCTTGTCCCCCCCTCAGGGTTGAGGTGCCCTTGAAGAACAACAATAACATAAGTCGGGGTAACCAAGAATAAAAAAAGAAAACTGAAAGTAAGGAGGTCAGGAGGTGGATATGAAGAATGGAGGAAATGACGTCTATGTCGAGGACACGACATAATTTTGAGATGTCTGATGGTACTGGAGTTCGAAGGCTCAAAATAGGTGTGTCAACGTGGTAGAGACTGGTAATTAATGTTGCATTGCATTGTCGATAAACTGTAGTATTAGTAGTAATCGTCGTAGTTGTAGTTGTAGTGTAGTACTTTCCTCTATGCTTCTTTTTGCTGCTTCTACTCCATCTTTGTTGCCCAAAATTTTGAAGTGGCAATAAAAATGTTAGTGGAAGCAGCAAAGAGAAGCTGGGAAAGCCATTTGTAGGTTTTCATTATTGTAATTTGTTTACGCTTTCCATTGCAATGCAAACATTTTGCTTTCATTTATTTTTTGCCCACATTTAGACCTAGCAAAACTTGTCTGATTTGAATTGACCCGAACTTGATTGAATTGACCCGACCATACTTGATTTGTGCTGGTTAGACCTAGCAAAACTGGTCGAAGCGAGGGGGCTTGCTGGGGACATGCCTTGTCTTCGTGGTGATTAGTATTGTTTCTTGGAGACCCGAACTTAGACTTGAAAAAACTTATTCAACGACCTTCTTTGAATTAACTTGAAATGATTTACATTTCTTAGTAACTACTCCTTGCTTTCAAATCAATTCATCAAGAAACAACCATAACTTTGAGACGTGACAATGTTAAATCATAACTCCGATTTAGACGACTTATACCCATTGAGCCGGGTAACCAGCATCCAATGACCAGAATGACTTGACTGAACATGATTCCAATAACCCGTTTCCTAAGTCTATTCGAGTTCGAGCTTTAACCATGTGAAGAAGACCACCACATGTAAGGTCCCATATCGATCGAGATAAAGAGAGTTGAGTACTTTATAAGTCAAGGGGCTACTCCTCCCATCGCCAATTGGTTTTGGGATG
>JAUEKU010000010.1:28606-41661 GCA_032274805.1 Gypsophila paniculata
ACCCTCCTCCCTTCGCTTCTCATCTGTATAGGCTCCATAACTGCAACCTGTTGCACCTACAACACTCTTTATTGAGTTTCACATCGACTTCGGAGACGTCCACATTTTTTGACTTCATTTGTTCAATGGTTACCTCTCATTTTTTCGATTAGTTCAGTTCTCATTTCGCAAGTCTTGCTGATTATATTGTGAGAGATGGGCCTATTTGTTAGTTTTCCCTTGGTCCCCAGTTTTGTACCGAGAATGGATTATACTATATATGTTATGGCCTCAATTGAGAAGGTTAATAACTTGTATCATAAAGTGTTGAATACAGCTTCGTTTTTCTTTAGATCTATTGTCATCAGGATATACGAATGCGACATTGCAGATTTGGTCTTCAGCACGCACCATACTTGGATGTTTGATCATCGTGAGTTGTGACACACAACGTTGCATATGTTGATATTTATCGTGGTGCACTAATACCTCACCATGGAACCCTTCTTGTGACCCCTCTTAGAACTCATTTATGTCGCATCATGACACACGTTAGCTCGTATGTACTTAACACACAACAATGCTCGGTAGACACTCGTCATGGCTAATAACCTAACTCCATGTTATTGTGTTGCATGCGCAGAAGGCGCATTATGTTGTGTTGTGCCTTGGCCTTGGCTACCACATGCCTAGTCCCTCACTTTTACATGATCACGTTGATGCCTTAGGCTTATCGATCCCACTCAAGTTCAGCCACACTTGTGCCGTACTAATGACTTTAACCAACTTATAGTCTTATTGGTTTGAAATTCCATCCATGATCGAGATAATCAGTATCAAGTGCTGCCTCTTAACACTGAATTTCCTGATAGACGTAGGTCATCAGCTCATGCTAACTACATCCCTAACCATATCGCATTCACAAGACGTGAGTTCTATCGCCACTACTTACTAGTGTAACATGACAGTACGACACTATCGAACAATTAGCCTAAAAACTTTGGGGTAGGTTAAAAAAGAAGGCATGCATGCATAATCTTTGGTGTAGGTAACAAATTTTTAGCCTTCCAAATTGATAGATACTCATTTTTTACAACTTGTTTAACCTCTTTTCTTGGCTTAAATCCTGTATATAAACCATGTGTTAGTCGATTATATCTGCAATAACATAGAAAACAAATAGCACAAAATTTTAACAAGTGTATGCATCACTAACTTACTACACACTACTATCACCTCACCTACCATTCAATTGTTATTTTAGAAGAAAAAAAATGAGTAAATTACTTGTTGAAAGCTTTGGTTGGTGGAGATTTATGCTTGTTGGTACTTTGTTTTTCCATGACATTTGTTCCTCGGAGAAAGGTAGTTCACTTTACAAATTATTAAACAAACTAACAAAGTCGTTGTACAGCGTACAACGACCTTATAATGGTTTTGGACCATAATAGAGGTTATCATTATACGAGTTGCATAAGCGATATGTTACATGTTGTACAACGATTTTACAGGAGACTAACTCTAATAGAAGTATGTTATTTTGTTGTATTCTTGACTTCTTTTCGAGAAGATTTTTAATTTATGATGATTCATATTAGTCGAACTTGCATGATTTTCCTTTTCAGCTCCGAACTTCAGCTTCCTACACAGCGCATCCACGGCGCCACAAAAATCCTACTACGACTACATAGTCATAGGTGGTGGAACCGCCGGTTGCCCCTTAGCAGCCACCCTGTCCGAAAACGCCACTGTTTTAGTATTGGAGCGAGGTGGTGCGCCCTATGGCAACCCGAACATAACCCTCCTATCATCATTCGGTCGACCCTTATCCGACCCAGACCCATTGTCCCCAGCCCAACGGTTCATCTCTGAAGACGGGGTCATAAACGCTCGAGGCAGGGTCCTAGGGGGCGGGTCGTGCCTAAATGCAGGGTTCTACTCTAGGGCCGGGATGCAATACATCACGGCCCAAATGTGGGACCCTCAATTGGTCAACGAGTCGTACACATGGGTCGAGAAGGTAGTGGCATTTAAGCCGCCTATGAAGGCGTGGCAGACGGCCGTGAGGGGCGGCCTAGTCGAGGCAGGGGTGCTACCGTATAACGGGTTCACGTACGATCATATAAACGGTACCAAAGTTGGTGGTACCATATTTGATGACAAGGGTAATAGACATACTGCTGCTGATTTATTTGAGTATGCTCATCCTAGTAACATTACTGTGCTCTTGCGTGCTACCGTCCACAAGATTTTGTTCAATACCAACGGTACAGACTCGTGTCGTCTCGTTTATTTGTTTGCCTGTATGCCGAAATAATGACCTAAGAAATCGGTATCTATTGTGGTGACATGAAAATGTAAAGTTCGGATGAGACCCTTATATGCCTGCACAACATTAGATCTGTCTAACGAGTCGTTCAGAATGAATACGTGTTGAGGCAGTTCATTTTTGGATGTGTTTGAATTCGAGTCATGTTGAGTCATGTCGGGTCATTTCGAGTTCGTTATGTTTGGCCATAGATCCAATGAGTCAGGTCAATTAGAATAAGATTATACGAGATGATGACTTGACCTTTATACAGTTTATTCATATTTCATACAACAGTTTCACACAAAGCTTATTTTACAGGAGTAGCGAGCCCACAGGCCCATGGGGTGATATTCACAGACGAAGAAGGCGGTCGACACAAGGCGTACCTAAACCCCGGCCCGAACAACGAGATAATACTAGCAGCAGGGGCACTAGGGAGCCCACAAATACTGATGCTAAGTGGAGTGGGCCCAGAAGCCCATCTAAAGGCCCATAACATAACTGTGTTGTTGGACCTTCAAGATGTGGGCCAAGGAATGTCAGACAACCCAATGAATGCAATTTACATACCATCACCTTTACCTGTGGAAGTTTCACTAATTCAAGTGGTTGGTATTACTAACTTTGGTAGTTATATTGAGGCCGCTAGTGGTGAGAATTTTGGTGGTGATGTCAAGGCTAGGGACTTTGGCATGTTCTCTCCTAAGGTATTACCTTTTTTTCACTATATACGTATCGGGTTTTTAAACTGTTTTCTGACACTGGTAGTAACTTATACGTTTCAGATGAGAATGTAGTAATAGTTTAAGAGTCACTCCGTCTAAGTAGACTTGGTCATCTGAATGGGTTGACTCAGCCTAGCCCTCTAGACAGGTTGCCAAAGTGTCGGTTTGTTCAACCCGAGGCCTTACTTGGGCTAGTTTTGGGTCTCAATTTCCTAGCCCCGTGTGTTTTTTATCCATGAAAATGAATATACAAAGACTTGCTCGGCCTGGCCTCGACCCTCCCTCTATAGATGGCTCCAACCAGGTCCATCTTGACTGGGTCAAGTTATAACTTTGGACGATGACTTATTTTGCGTCGATGTAGCCAATAACTAAGTCTTGGCTCGTCATATGATTCAGATTTATCCCTCTCAATATCAAATAAAAAAAACAACTCAATGAAACAGAAGAATAGTAACCAAATATAACATGTGATTGTCAAATGAGTAATATTTTTTAGTGAAATTATGAGGTCTTTATTGTAATCAAAGTATCTAATACAATTCAAATGACATTACATTTTCGCAGATAGGGCAACTATCAACATTACCACCAAAGCAAAGGACACCAAAGGCACTAGCCAAGGCCATAGACCTAATGTCACAACTTCCAGACATCGCCTTCCAAGGCGGATTCATAATCGAAAAAATCATGGGCCCAATCTCAACCGGGTTCCTAGAACTTCGATCTAGAAACCCGAGTGCCAACCCGTCCGTGACCTTCAATTACTTCCAAGACCCAAATGACCTAAAGATGTGTGTCCAAGGGATGCAAACAATTGAAAAAGTGATAAATTCAAAGGCATTTTCGAAATTTAAGTACCAAAACACGTCGATTCAAACACTTCTAAATATGACCGCTAGTACACCCTTGAATTTGTTGCCTCATCACTCTAATGTGACCACTTCACTAGAACAATATTGTAGAGACACGGTCATGACCATATGGCACTACCATGGCGGTTGTCAACGTATGCGTGTGGTTGATTTGGACTATAAGGTCTATGGGATCGATAAATTAAGAGTTGTCGATGGGTCGACTTTTTTCTTCTCACCAGGGACTAACCCTCAGGCCACTGTTATGATGCTCGGAAGGTAATTCATCTATAAATTAAATTCGTATAAGATCGTGCACTTAATAAAAGTTGTTAAATGTTGTCGTGTCAACTTGGATGCACGCTTAAGTACATGATTTTTCTAGCACACGTTAGAAAAATTAGTAAGCAAAAGTTACGGTGATTGTGAGAATGAATGCTATTCCTAATTCGACCTGACAATAAATTAAATTAGACCTTCTTATAAGAGATTTACGGACTGGTACGCCAATTTTTAGATTAATGACTAAGGTTTTGATTGGTATACATGGCAGGTACATGGGGGTGAAGATGCTCCAAGAAAGATCATCACCAAGTTAACAAACATGGAGAAATCAATTTCAACAAAAATGTGGAGTATTCCTTTAAAACTAAATCAATATATATAAAAGTAGGTTATACAATTGTAATGCCATATTCTTAGTACAACAATGTAAGCCTAATGTTGTCCCATAATTTGTTGGAAAAATCAATCCAATAATTGAAAATAGACAGGAAATAAAAATATTTGACCTATCATGAAGTTAAATTTTTAGACATCTTCCTTGTAATTGACTCGCCTTATCGTGATAAAAATGTGATCATTGACTATATTGAATTTGAAATAAATGATCGAATATACTCCCTCCGATTCGCAAAAAACTACTTGTTTGACTTTTTAGGGTCAAATATTTCAAACTTTGACCATAAATATATTGCCGTAAAAAAATCATCATATGATGCTAGTATCAACAGATTCACATTTGTTATCAAGAAAACCTTTCATAAAAGTATATTTTCATTAGATAATATACAGAGTAATACGGAGTATATATTAAATATTAATGAATAAAAATTTGGTCAAAGTATTATTTAGGAAATAGTGTTAAGTCAAATGAGTGAATCATAGTGCAATGAGGGAAGTATAGTACGTTAAATATATAATTCAACTACTAATCAAAAGTTGAGATGGCCGAGTTGGTCTAAGGCGCCAGATTAAGGTTCTGGTCCGAAAGGGCGTGGGTTCAAATCCCACTCTCAACATTATTTTTACGTTTTCTTAATTTATCAAACACTTTTGCTAGATCACAGAAACCCATGAAAGCCCAATAAGAGACAAAGTCCAATTTTATAAATGTTGGGCCTTGAGGATGACATGCATCTGAACACTTTTGTTGGACCACTGAG
Source organism: Gypsophila paniculata (assembly GCA_032274805.1). Classification (NCBI taxonomy): domain Eukaryota; kingdom Viridiplantae; phylum Streptophyta; class Magnoliopsida; order Caryophyllales; family Caryophyllaceae; genus Gypsophila; species Gypsophila paniculata. The sequence goes on from JAUEKU010000010.1 coordinate 33,921, forward strand.
ACCCGAGAAAGCCCAATAATATTATATTGAGTTAGATTTGGTCGATGTCATGCAGATTAATTTTAGTTTTGTAATCGATTCGATTTTGTTTAGATTTAATTGGATCACTCAGCTTGTCGATTTTTTGTATTACGTTTTTTAGATTCGGGTTTGAGTCATATCAACAGTAGATGACATGACGAATATCATTGAGTTGAAAAGGTCAATGGTTGAATTCGATGAGGTTCAAGACTTCAAGTTAAATCAATTTAGATTTCTTTTGGGTCAAACTTTCTCCATCGTAGGCTAAATTCGATATAAATTCAGGATGATTCAATTTAAATCAGATTTTATGTGCAACTCCTATTAATCATTTCGAAAATTCGACTAATTATATATTTGACTATTTCAAATATACTTGGAAGGAAGGCCCGGTTCCGTTGACCACTCAACCCATGCAATTAGACGGGCCTGTGGAATTGAAGGCTCACGTATAATTATGATTTGTGAATCAACAAATTGTAAGATGTTATGTCATCCACTCAATCTAAAATGTCATACGTATGCTCATTCCTCATGTTTCCTATGTCTTATTATCAAAGCATAGATCTGTCAAACAAAATTATATAATTCATAAAAAAAATATTTAGTCAAGATGTCTATGAATCCATGATGCATGGAATAAAAATATACTCCTCTTATTAGAATAAAGATTCTTTTTATTCGATTTGTGGTAATTTGGTTGACTTGGATGTCGAAAGTTCATGTTGTATATCAAATCACATGAAATGAGTTCCTCATCTCCAATCGAATTTATGTCAATTGAAAAAAATTGTTTCGTTCCTCGTATATGATTCAATTTCATGTGAGTTTGCAATGATTAAGGAGGGGAGGGTAATCCAATTCCTCAATTTCGTACGAATTGAAAAATCACATGAATTGATATCTCTCACAGTATTACCGAATAATTAGCAACCAAACAAATTATAATTTTATAATTTATTATATATTTCAGTTCAAGCAACCTTTTAATACAGGATAATACTAAAGTAATGCAATTTCATTTGATATAGATAGAGTATCTATTTTACAAGTATAACCAGAAGATAATTTTGTAACATTTTTTTCGTCTATTAACCAATCGATAACATTTCAAAATTATATTTTCTAATTCGATCGACAATGGTAAAAACTAAAAAGGTGTTTGGTGGTAGGTGTAGAGATGGAGTCATAATCGTTGGTCGTGCATGACCTCGTGCAGAGCGAGGGAGTTATATATGTACTCGCCATATTATTTGCAACTTTAACTTGATTGTTGTGTATGTATGTATGTACGACTCATTAATGAAATATAGCACCAAATGTCCACATTCATAATAACAAAAATTGAGATTATATTAGATTTTATGAGCTTCCCTTAACTCTAACACGTGCTCCTCGAGGTCTTTTTGCTAGGGTACCTTAGTTATGACATAAAACAACAATTTATACTCAAATGTAATATCATGTATGTGTTGATTTACATGTATTGTTGGTACACTTATTAAGTCCTACATTCCTAGCCCTCCAAATGATATGAATTTAAAAAGTCCTACGGAAATTTTAAATATTGTACATCGACTTATAAATACAATTACTTATATATCGTATGATAATGATTATATTAAAGATTAGCTATTTTAATTTTACAACTACCAAAATTAAGCCATTGATCTTAATACATACTCTAAAAGGGAAATGAGTCTTTTTGCATTAATCAATACCTAAATGACCTGATTTGATCCGTATGAGTTATGACACTAATATGATCCTAAATGGTTTAAAATGTATACGATCAGATTCTCAAATTAATCTATCTCGACCCTAATCCACCTAAACTTAGCTCACCTTGAAATGAATTGATTCAAAATGATCAACACAAATCAAAACCAAAATGGCCAACCGCACTCGAAGTGATCCGAAAACAACAGGTCCAATAATAAAGCAAATTCCTAAATGATTGACTTTGTCAAAATGCTGAACATACAAATGCAAATTAACCTAAAGCAGACTTATATTCGATTTGAAAAAAAGAATAGTGACCAATTAGAAAATGTGGAGAATACACATGAATGAAGCGAGTACCCATTTAACGACGACAAAACAAATTATACGATGCATAAATAATTACTTTCAACATCACCCAAAAAAAAAAAAAAATCTTAATTCCGTCCCTGACTATTTTCACATCATTTACCGTCTTAACCATCACAGTCCTCCTTTTCCCTTTTACATCGACTCTTATCAATTACCATCCATATCAATTAATCTTCTATAAAACCGTCATACCATATCCAAATCACAAATGACATGCACACATGTAAAATACGTGTATACCAAACCACCAACTATTATAAAACAATTCCAAAATAAATACACAAATACACACTATATATTCCCCCAAATCATCATCACTTTTTTTCTACAATAAACCCAAATTAATTAATTTTTTTTTTCTCTCCACTTTCTAAATCTCCCACGATTTTTCACTCATATTTTTCGTTTTTAAATAATCGTTATTAACAAGAAAAAAATTTGCTCATATATTTAATCATCAAAGATCAAAACTTTATAACTAATTTCTTCATAATTTCATTTTTATTTTAATTTTTTTTATTAATTTTTACAACAAAAAAAAAAAATGGGGGAATCAGTGAAAAATGTGGGAATTCTTGCCATGGAAATCTACTTTCCTCCTACTTGTGTTCAACAGGTATTATTATTATTATTATTATTATTTTTATTATTAATAAGTACGTCTCTTGTGATATCGTCTCGCATCATGAGTGAGTATGATATTTGATTTGATTTGATTACATTTTGTTTGGTGGCATGAAATTATTTTCTGGGTATTACATTATGTGAGGTAAAACAAAAATAAAAATAATCGTGTGAGACGGTTTTATGGGAGACTAACAGGAACGAAAAAAAGTTTTCAAAAAAACACCTGATGTTATTATGAGTTGTTTATGCTTTGATTGTGCTTTAGTTAGAAAAAGGTGAAATTTTTACCTTTTGGGTACATTAAAGTTTGAATCTTTGATCATGTTGATTATTTCAATTATGTTTGTCTTTATTTTTTTATTTTTACTTTAAAAATTTACCTTTTGTTTTTATGTTTGAGCTGTAAAAATGTATGAGAATTCATTGTGGTTGTGTAATAAAAATACCCAATTAAGTTATCTAATCACCCATCTAAGCATATGATTAGTAGATGATTTAGAGTTTGATTATAAATGTTGAAATTGATTAGTGTTCATCACTTTGTGGGGTCAACTCTTTGGATCCCTTGCTATCGAGTTAGTCTCCTGTAAGATCGTTGCATGTTGTATATACTCTTTATAATAAATGAGTTGTTAAATGTATTCTAAGGCTGTTGTACACTTGTACGTCGTATAACGGACTCATCTGATGATTTGTTGTAGGCAACATTGATATGTGTTTGTTATGGATCCTACATTTTTTTTTTTGGGGTGACGTACAACGGTCTTATTTGAGGATTTGTTATTGAACATTAGAGTTTTTTTTTGGTGGGTGAATGAAATAGGAAGCATTGGAGGTGCATGATGGGGCAAGTAAAGGAAAGTACACCATTGGACTTGGTCAAGATTGCATGGCTTTTTGTACTGATGTTGAAGACATTATCTCCATGAGGTTTCATTTTTCACTTACTTCTTTGTTTTCCATGATCTATTCGTCGATTTCTTTATGTTTGTTTTTGGATCCGCTTTTCAGGAGACACGTGTAAGTGGGTGACAAATATTTACCTAGAATGAGAAATGAAAACCTATTTTATTGATTTAGTGAAATTGCTTCATGCTATGTCACAAGTCAACATATTACTTAACCTTTTTAAAATCTATGCATCTTCTTGTTATAAATCATTTTGGGATGTGAATATCGGTTATTATGTGTCTGCGGGGTAGGGGTATATTAGCTTGTCATAGCCGAGACTGTGAGACAGTGAGAGCATTTGAGGCGCCAATGTAATGTCGTTAAAATGAAAGTACATACGGCATGGTACATATGATGTTCTTGATTATCTATCGTAGACAATTGAGATGTCTGATTTGTTTGGAGTAGTTGCTGCGTAGTACATTATAGATGTTGTAATGATGATTATTAAGTGTCTTATTTACTTTGCCTTACAGTATGACTGCCGTGACCTCTCTTCTTGAGAAGTATAATGTCGATCCAAAACAAATTGGTCGTTTGGAAGTAGGGAGTGAGACCGTCTTGGACAAGAGCAAATCTATCAAGACATTCTTGATGCAAACATTTGAGGTACTGTTTGACATCATCTAATTACTACGTATGTAGCAAACAATGTTTTACGATACAATAGTATGTGCCACATAGTTACAATGTTGATATACTTGTGAATCATCGTAACGACTGTGTTCATGTAGTGAAATTATACTGATATTTCCTCTTTAAAATCATATTCAGGAACATGGAAATACCGATATAGAAGGTGTTGACTCAACCAACGCATGTTACGGTGGAACTGCCGCTCTATTCAACTGTGTGAACTGGGTGGAGAGCAACTCGTGGGATGGGCGTTATGGCCTTGTCGTATGCACAGACAGTGCGGTATGCTATATTCCTCTTCTTTCACAATTGACTTGCTGTTGCTTTAAAATGACGACTCTGGATACTATGGACCATTTGTATTTTATCATGAAGTTCTTATGATTTCTTTTCTCAGGTCTATGCCGAGGGACCAGCTAGACCCACTGGAGGAGCTGCTGCGATTGCAATGCTTGTGGGTCCAGATGCTCCTATCGTCTTTGAAAGCAAATTGAGGGGAAGTCATATGGCTCATGTCTATGACTTTTACAAACCCGACTTAGCTAGTGAATATCCAGTAAGTCCAGCTGTTTTATCCGAATATTTTTGCTATTTCTTGTCAATGCACTGTTACTTATATGTGAATTTGTTCATTATAGGTTGTTGACGGAAAATTGTCACAAACTTGTTATCTCATTTCAGTTGATTCTTGCTATAAGCAATTCTGCAGCAAGTGAGGCCCTAGTCAAAACTTCTAAGTTGCTCCGTTATACCGCCCTTGTTATTCCATATGTAACTTATTCTCTCTTATCTATAGGTATGAAAAGTTTGAAGGGAAGCAATTCTCCCTGAATGATGCCGACTATGTCGTGTTCCATTCTCCATACAACAAGGTATCCAGTGATGCAACTTTTGATGTCCTAAAGTTCTCCGAGGGTTATTCTATCTGTATTCGAAATGTTTACTTAACGTTGATAATTTGTTATTGTTGCAGCTTGTACAAAAGAGCTTTGCCCGATTGACGTACAATGATTTTTTGAGGAATGCCAGGTACAATTCTTTTATTTGTTTAATTTACAACTTCGTATATGAAATGAGTTGATCTGGCTGATGGTAAGTCACTGATTGTTTACTTATCGATTTCTGCTCATTCCCGACAGTTCCATCTCTGAAGATGCTAAGGAGTTGTTGGCTCCATTCTCCAACCTATCAATCGACGAAAGCTATCAAAGTAGGGATCTCGAAAAGGTGTGTTTGGTGAATTCGTCAATTGGCATGAAGGCAACAAACTTCTACCGATTAATCAACTCGAAAACTTAATTGGTTATTTGTCGGTGTAGGTATCCCAGCAAGTGTCGAAGCCCTTATATGCCGAAAAGGTGCAGCCTACCACCTTGGTGCCAAAGCAAATCGGGAACACTTACACAGCATCTCTTTACTCAGCATTTGTTTCCCTGCTGCACAATAAGAACAGCACACTGGTACGTGTTTTTATTTAGCATAGACGGGTTTGTTAGCTGTACTGATGAGGAATTACTGGACAGTAATCGTGACTATAATCTTTGGTATTTTCCAGGCTAGCAAAAGGGTGATAATGTTCTCTTATGGGAGTGGTTCGACAGCTACGATGTTCTCATTCCGCCTAAACGAAGGGCAGGAGCCCTTCAGCCTGTCCAACATTGCCACCGTTATGAATGTTGCTGAGAAATTGAAGTCGAGGCATGAGGTAATTTTTTATTCTGCATCTCCTTATTTACTCTCTTCGTCCACAAAGATTGACCGACCTAGTTCATTTTGTTTTGCCCCAAAATGATATTCAGTTTCTAACTATAACCATCGTCACAGTTTGCACCCGAGAAATTTGTCGACACCTTAAAGCTAATGGAGCACAGGTACGGGGCTAAGGACTTTGTGACAAGCAAGGATACCAGCCTTTTGGCCCCGGGTACTTACTACCTAACCGAGGTAGACTCCATGTACCGAAGATTCTATGCCAAGAAACCTGCGACTGATGCTGCTATTCCCGCAACTGTGAATGGTTCAGTAACCAATGGTCACTGATACAGCATGCCAGTCAAAGACATACGCCACAGCCGTTAAATTGATGCTGTTTGCAGCTAGGTGGAGATATTGTGCTATTACATCCAAGTTTGATCTCGTAGCTTATTGAATTGTTCATTCTATTAGTGTGAGCTTCGATTGTTTGTTCTCTATTTACTACTATCGTGTTTCTTTAGTGTAGCTTTGTTTCAAACAAGGATACATACTGTACGGCTTATTGGCGATTTACCAGCGATCTTTTCTCAAATAAGTTGAACCGGCATACCGATGTTTTGTTATAAAATCCGAACAAATTGCTCACAGTGTGTGCATTGGCCTGTTTAGTTATTTAGTTAATTGTACTTGCTGCTACTCAGCAATATTCAAGGATTCCTGTTGTTTATCACTTTGCCATTGGCTATTGTTTAAGGAGTCCCTAACATGGATTGCGTAGTCTTTAGGCCAGTGCTTCTCGGGTACGACACTTGCTCACTTCCTTTCAAGCGGTATATAGCCGGATTTTTTCATAAAATTAGTCGAGTAGGACACTAGAGACGAAAATCTGTAGGATACTAAGGATCAAGTTTGAGTAATATGCTTAAACAAATTGACCATTATTGGTGATTACAAAATTTCACAATCAGTTCAATAATAATTACAATAATCACAATAATGGTCACTTTACACTAAGAAACAACCTGATGTAGGCATCTTGACGGGACCGAACCATGGTCATTCAGTTGTCAATTTTACTCGGAAAATGGCCATGACTCCCTCTATTTTGAACATCGTCACTCTAATCTTCTGTATCTCTTACAAAAATATATAAATATCAAAATTGTCGACGTGAGAGAGTACCTTATCTAATGCCAGGTCATTTTACATTGGAAATGAAGAAGTCTACATGCCACAGCTCACGACCATGTGAACAGTGGAGACTTAATGATCTGCACTTATTTAATCTCGACTTGATCCATTGCTTTACGTTTGTTTAAAATCTCTAATGAAAAAAAGTTAAATGTACGTAATTAGACGTATCGGAGGGAGTACACTCTTTCTGACAAGTACATTTTTATCAAAGATTAAAGAAGTCAAAGTTTGGTACACTTTACATTCCAAACTCACAGCATTCACTTCAACTTACCTCGGTATACATTCACACACGAGAAGTATGTCTCACAAATCACAATCATTAAATAACCGAAAAAAAAGAGGTTAATTCAAATGGTGAGATTTTCCTGAAAGCCAAAGACTGAACCCATGACCTTGCCACCCAAATCCGGGAACGTCTCGAAACCAGGAAGGGGGCTAACGGAACCCGTCTGATCAACTTGTAAAGGGTACTTGAGAAGGTGACCCTTCATTTCTGTGACCTCTTCTGATGCATACTGTC
>JAUEKU010000010.1:55904-86080 GCA_032274805.1 Gypsophila paniculata
CCGATTTAGCTTCAGCTCCAATAAGTTCAGCTCAGCTCCTATAAGTTCAGCTCAGCTCTAATAAGTTCAGCTCAGCTCCAATAAGTTCAGCTCAGCTCTAATAAGTTCAGCTCAGCCCCAATAAGTTCAGCTCAGCTCCAATAAGTTCAGCTCAGCTCAGCTCAGCCCCAATAAAGCCGGAAAGAACAGGGCCTAATAGTGAGTACGTATGTAGCTGATGATAAGCAGAGGTACTGATCACATAATAAGCACATACACTGATACACAATTACTACACTGATCGATTCAATATTTATCACAATTTCGCTACGATTTTTTCATGATCAAATATTTAATTTCATGAATCATGATGTATAACTTATCACAATGATTATTTGTGAGGAGCCCTACGATTAATTAATGAGTATGCATGCATGTTTGAACTAGGAAGATATTTGTAAGAGTATAACTTACGTTTAGAAATTTGTGAATTTACTGTGGACATTTATCTGAGTAAATTTGATACATTTAGATTGCATGTTGTAAGTGTATGTTTCTTATTGAAATTAGTCACAATTATATTTGAAATTTGTTTAAAAAAAAGTTTAATTTGATTTTTAAAAGTAATATGTCTCTTTTAATTTTCACATAAAAGCATAGGAGTCATGAACAATCCAATTAAGCTCAACAATTGATCCACATATTGAAGCCATTGAAAATAATTTGAAAGCTTTGAATTAGAGAGAATTGTAAGGAATAAAAGAGGCAAATCAAACAGAAATGCTTATATATTATGGTAATATTTTCGATCTCCTCTATTACAGTTAGTATTACAACTCTGACGAACTCAATTTTTACAACGAGCTTAATGAATCCCAGCCTACAATTAGAATCTCCGAATTAACCTTCTTTCTCATAATATTCCTTTATTTCAATTTCAAGTAATTATTATGGAGTTTCTTTTGATATAGTCTTCATCTAAAAATTTAGATCACAACTATTCGAGAACAGAGTTATTTTTTCATAATTTTAGGTTTATTAAATTGAACACATTATAAATGACGTCTTAGTGACATAAAAAACTTTAAATAAAACGCTAGTTTTGAAGCGTCATTATACAATTACGATTGATCTTCTTTTTACGTACCTATATATCACAATAGTGGTCTACGTCATCTTTGACTAGTCTGTGTATAACCATTTAGGCAACGGATAATACTACGGAGTAATCAGCAAGTTCTGCTTTTTCGTCAAATAAATTAATCAATAATTTTTTTTGTGAAACTGTCAAGCGATTATCTCAATCAAAACCTTAAGGTGAATGGTTGAAGTCCCAAGATCGATTTTATACTTACTCTCTAACACGTCCCTCACACGAATGCCTCTGGGCTTGAAGTTTGGATGCAACTACGAGTCTCCTCATATTCGATGCTTAAATATTCTACTTGAAACTGTATTCTCACACCGTTAAATTAAATTTATTATTAATCAATTAAAATCTAATTAAATTAAAAATGATTAACTAACATTTTGTAAAAGGTTTCACAATAAAAATATTGTAAAACCATCTCACGTACGAATGAATTTGTGTAAATTAAATAGCATTACAAAAACGAAATCCGTCGAATAATTCACTCGTTGATCGTGAAAATTTTGAAAATATTGCAAACACAAGTACGGCATTATTGAAATGAGTCTGAGTTAAAACTAATAGTTCTCGACATTATTGCTTATTTTTTCAGAGTTTCAAAAAACTAATATACTTTGTATATCCTTTGTTTTATTTTAACATATGGAGTAATAATAATAATAATTTCAATTTACTCTAATAATAATCAATACATAGATGACAATAACATTACATTAACATAGTAATACATATTATGATAATATTAAAGATCGTAACTGATCGATCTTATACTAAGACCAAAACCCTTCACACCGAAAAAAAAATAAAAAAAAAATAAAATCAATACAAGTTTCTTTTCCTCTAACTAATATCTCCTGCATGAATTTACGCATGCTTACAACAATCATTCCACTCCCAAAGTGAATGAAAAAAAGAGATATATTGTACGATGCACGTAGTAAGTAGTAAGTAGTAAGTAGTAACGTTACTAACGTACTAGGAATGAACTATTCCTTATTCTACTTCATAATCTTTGGTTGAAAATCCCTAGCCTTGAAAATATATGGCTAGAATACCCAAATAAAACCCATAAAAAAAGAAAAAAATAAAATAAAATACCATGCATGTAGCTAGTAATGCATATGTAATTTTTAGTCTTACCAATGAGATCAACATTTCCCTCGGTCCCAGTCAATTATTATTTATATTTTAAACATTTCATATATGAGAAACCAATAGATAATAATTGGCTGGCACGGAGGCAGTAGTTAATAATTCCACAATGAGACATCGGTTTCATTTTCATTTTCATTTTCGTTGTCGTTCCAACCCCAAGTGTTACGTGGTGGAGGGACCATTAGTCCTTCGGCCATGTTATCAATCAAACTAGGCATGTTAAACATGGCCTCCTCATCCATATATACATTGGAAGACAATGAAGTTTCCGGAGCTACTTCATAGTTATTGTTGTTGTTTATTATCGGACCTCCACCATCAGCTAAAATTTCATGATCATCATCAGTGTGGACCCCTACATTGCCCTCTTGAGTTGGGACCTCGTCCAGCTCAGGAGGGCGAAACAACTCAGCAGCCTCAGCAGCTGCCCTCTGAATGTCCCTAGTGTCAGTAGACACAGGGACAGGCAGCCGCCAGGCAGAGTCAGCAAAGTTCAAACACGCCATTCGGCCCCTAAGGGCCAATGCAGCTACGTCATGGGCCCTAGCGGCCATCTCAGCTGTAGGATATGACCCCAGCCATATCCTAGAGTTATTGGTGGGTGTGCGCACCTCGCACACCCACCTGTTCCCATTCCTGTGCCTGACACCCCTGAACACTGGGTGTCGCGTCTCCTTAAACTTCTTCCTCCCGGCTCGCTTCTTAGGACAACTGGACGCCAGCAAGACGCTGTCGTCCAAATGCGGGCCGGTCCCGGCCTGGCTCGAGCATTGCCCGGGGAAATCATCCATGATAACAATAATGTACTTATAAATGTAGCTATAATTTGTAGTATGTAGTAGTAGTGTGTGTGTGTACTTAAGTGAGTGTAGTAGTAGTAGACTAGTGAGGTAGTGTAGTGTGTTGCATGAGAGGGCTATATAAGAGAAGAATCAAAAAGAGAATTATTGTTGGAGTTTTAGGTAAGACACGTGTTTCGCCATGAGATACGTGGGAATCTTCCAAGATCCTAGTTTTTACCAAAACTGTACTATTATAACCTCACTTTACTGGCTACTCCTACTGTCCTAGTATGCAATTCTGCTGTATACCATTGCATATTTATCACCAAAGTATACACCTACCATATTGTAAAATAATTTCATGCTTTTTTTTTTTATAAAATAAGACAATGATTTATAGAAACAAATTGAAATTTCGAATCAAATTATTATATGTGTATGATAGATTGTTTGTGATTCAAATGTGATCAGAATAATGTATATGATAGTTATTACTGTGTAAAATATACGGAGTAACTATTTTTAAAATTTAGAAAATAGACACTACACTATTACTCAATAATACAGAATATATATAACATTTTAATCTCACTCGATCAATCAAGTATATGTCGTTCAACAATCTCGTAGATAGGAGAGTAAATCACTCATTACGTAGGAGTATATTAAACTACACGTACATTGATCACTAGTTAAGATCCTTCAAATTATATTGAATTAAACTAAAATGATCAATCAAAATTAAGTCCTAAAAATATGACGAACATATTAGTATTGTAGTTAAAACAGAAATGTGTAGTAACATTTATCAATATATTTCACAAAATCCTAGATTTTAAAAAACTTTTTAGTGAATTGGATGACAATCTTAGTTCAAAAACCATTAATTTATATCGATATAAACATCCTCCAGCACAATAGATTATTATAATCCATATTTAGAATCAGACTTTACTTAATAAACGAATACTTCACCAATATCATTCAATTATTATCCATGTTCGCCATTTTTTCACAAAAATTATATAATTAACAACTGATCGAGACAAACGTAATATAGAGGCCATGTATACAACTCCTTTTTGGTTTAACCAATACGAGCAAGTTGTCCTTTAGCTGTTCTCAAAGTTGACGCAGATAATTCCGGTAACTAACACGTGTCGAAATATGGTGAGTAAGGTGGGTTAAAAAGAACCACGTGTCAACGACAAATTGGACACTAGTAGTAAGAGTAGAAAGTGTGCTTCATTTTATCCAACTATTTTGATGGAAAAGAGGGGGACAAAACATACAACCTTTGCTAAAGGACAATAATAATACTAATAATATATGTTGCTTAATTTAGGAGCTTTTATTTTAACTTAATTTTCCAAAAAAAAAATAAATTAAAAAGTGTCACTTTTATTTTAATTATTATTACGTGTCCATTTCGAGTTGCTACATGACACATTTATTTCACTTTTTGCCCAATAGTACTATTCTTCTTCCTTAATTAATTCTTTTTATTTTTGTGTGTTTATTGTTTATTGTGGCTAGATATTTTTTTGGAATTATTTATTTATTTTTGTTTCTAGATATGGAGGTTGGGGGAGTCTTGGAGATATTTTGGATTAATATTATATTTGTCCAAATCTCAATACATGCTTTATCTAAATAGGATATCATTTTGTTGGTAGATTATAAAGTAGCAGTAGGTTGGGTGGTATGTATCTTAATTGAAAATATTAAATCAATCAATACATAAATGATATAATCGGTTGGTATGACTTTTTTTATTGGTCACATATAACAGTTGTATGTACTTGTTCTAAAACTAGCTAATAAAAGAGTGACATGTGTATGTATTTGGTTATATTGAGCCTTAATAAATAATAGACCTGGTGTATGCATGCTACAAGCAGGGGCGGAGACAGGGGGCTAGGAGGGGCGGCCGCCCCCCTGAACCTTGAAATTTTTTCAATTTTTGGTTAAAGTTTTCGAAATTTTTCTAAAATTTTTAATTTCCTCAATACTCCGCCCCCCCTAAAATTTTTCCGCCCCCCTAGCGTCCAACCCTGGCTACGCCACTGGCTACAAGTGGACTTAACATAATATGATCGACGCTTATAGTAGAAAAAGTTATGTCGAGTTTTGTTTTAGTGTTCTATAGATATAGACTATACTTCTAGTTTTGCTCATGCAAGGTTTACCCAAAGTCGAAAAAATCGCAAAGCTTTAAGTGGAGGTAGATTATCAATAAATATAGCCAATAATACAGCGTATGTAGGTTATGAAGTAAATCATGGTATTTATAAAATTTATCCTTAAATAATGATACATTATGTTACAGTCGATTTTAATTTAAAAAAACTGAACAATAAAGCAAAAAAATTGCCAAGAGAAGTAATTTAAGTAATAATTCTTTAATGAGATCCTTCTATGTCTACAATAAAAAATTGTCACCAAAATATATAATCGTAATTTTAGTTATTGTAACCATTATATAATAAATTGTGACTACAATAATTCGAAGCAAAAAGATAATCACAATTTTTTAATGATAATATACGGAGTAATAATTATAATAACAATTATGAAGTATTTAATAGAACATAACTCGTCCAATGCATACGACGATTTCATCAAAAACTTTATATGCATGATTGAAATCAATTGTTGGATTCTAAAATAAGCAAGTCATGAAGTCAATATAATTCAGGTGTCCATATCAACGCTGTTAGTACACATAGAACATTTGGACAAAAGAAGCAAAATTTACGTGATTGTGATAGTAAACGTGCTCATCATTGAACACCAATAAGATGATCATGTCGTACAATAATTCAATAGTAACTCACATCACTATTTCATCAAACAAGCTTTTTTCAAGTGTAACGTCCAACAAATTGAAAAATCACAAATTATTATTTAAAACGGATATATTTGTTTTAAATTTAACATGAGTCAATTAATAAAAATAAAACAAAAGCAAAATGCATAATGCATAATGAAACTTGAAAAATTTTTATGTACTCCTCAATCCACATTTGGTTTTGTTTTTCCGGTTGAAACTTGAAAGTGAGAAACGAGAACAAATTAAACATTGATGGGATTTGACTAAAGTAATTAAAACCACGACCTCTCATACTAACCTTAATTACCTACTAAATTACTTGACAAGCACTCTGTACTCATCTCTCTCATCGATCTATTAATTGTTATTATTGAATTATTGACTAGGATATTAATTGCTAGTTCGTATTATTAACTAGGATAAATGTCGTAATTCACAAGTACAGTGTAATATAATCGAGATGTACAATAGATTAATGAGTTTCTATAGTGTATTTCGCAATCAAAAGCATAAAATCATACTAAATAAATAAATAAATACGGAGTAATGGTTAAAATAAAAAAAATTCAACGTCTATAAATAAATATCTATTTTATTACTATATTCTAAAATATATATATATTTTTTTATCAGAACTAATATATATGTTCAGTGAATACGCGTTAAAAAAATCATCTTAAAATACTTATTTTTCTACCCAATTTATTTTTATTTTTTCAAATTCTGTAAAACCCTAATAAACTCCCAACGGTATTACTTCACTGGTACTTTCATTATACAATTATAATCACAAAAATTCTTGAAAAAGAGGGTCTCATTGCTCACAGTCCGATACTAATTCTGTAAGTCTTTTTAATTCACCTATTCTTTATTCTTTGAATTGATTTTAAGCATCATTTATACTTGGAGTACAATTTAGTTTAATTAGTTTACTTTTCGGCGCATTTATCTAGCAAAAAAGTCTCGTGAAAGACCGTCTTTCACTTTGTCATAATTAGATAGAAAAAGTAAATGATCTAGACCGGCTTTTTTGAGATTTCGTGTTACCTAATTGACTAAATTTGAAATTAAATTAGGGTTATACACTACTTTTAATTCTGTAGAAGTGATGAATTTTGGTGGAAGATGATGCTTGCTGTAGTGATCGTTGATCAATAACCGGCGTCGTTGCGATTGTTGGAGATGCTTGTGTTGTGATTGTTGAATTTAGGCCTTGTTCTTCCGGACTTAATTTCGGTGCACTTCAGTTCATATAGGTTTGGTTCAGTTCGGTATAGTTTCAGATAAGTTCAGTCGACTTCAGTTCAACTCCAAGGAGTCCTAAAGAACGGGACCGTAGTGGAGTTGTATGAAATTGGCGTCAGTGTCAGCTGATGCTTTATAGTGGAGTGATGTGTAGTGTCGAATGTGGAAGAGTGATACGAAATAATTGATACTCCCGCTGATTGTCTAAAATTGCCTCGTATTCCACATTTGGCGTCCTCTTAGAATCGCCTCATTTTTGTTCTAGACGCGTTTTCTGTTTGTGAAATTATGCTGTACTGTATCAATATCTCCTTTTGGCCGTTCAGCGCCAGCAGATATACCATCACTGGATACGCGTAAGGGGCTGCTGTACGACACGTGAGAGTTTTAAATACTGATTTTGCGAGGTCCATCTCCTAATGCAAGTATTTTTGTTCAAATCTGTTTCTGCATCTTTCACACACGTCACATTCGGGTGTCTCTAAACGAATAAACGACTTTGTCAGTGCTCATGGTTTCAACCCATTCTTTGCGGAAACATGGCCTCATTTTTCATTGGTTTAGACCATAATCTTCTGCCTGTCTTTTTAACTTGTCTTTTTTGCGATGCGTTTCTGCAGATGGATGCAATCTCAGATGCCAAAATCATCCCGGCATACTTTGGGAAGAGAAGGAGTGAAAGGATGAAGATTATGGACTGAAGCAGGGTAAACTAACATAGCTCCGCTTTTATATTGTGTGCTTACTGTCTATACTTTGTGATCATGTGTTTCTTGTGATAATGCTTTCGGATAATGTTTCTTGTGAAAACGTACTTCTCTAGCTCTCTGATAACGTGTTTCTTGTGATAATGTTTTGGGAGGCTGTTAACTCTCAATCTGTAACAATTTCCGTTGTATGTTTACTGTCTATACTTTACGACTAACACACTTAGACGAGTTACGACCACTTGGTAACATCGTAGCATAGCTTAGAAGCGAAGTCAACTTTGGGTACATAATGTGCTGATGCAACTAGGGTTCCCTTGAAGGTTCTAAACTTTCAGTAAACTTCTTTGATATTGTGTTTTCTTGTTCATTTGCTGTTGCCATTAGCGCTAGAAGCCGAATATTCTAACGTCTTCCTGTCAGATACTCAAATATAATGTCTTGTTCTTTGCTGCAAGTGATTCATGTTGATATATGTTATTTTCTGCCTTTCCCGCATAGTATTGTGGCTGGTTGCTATGTCTACACTGCGAGGAAGATGCTGGCAAGTATACAAAGAATCGAAGCCTAGAAGTCTTGTTCGCAATGATGTATGCTTGTACAGTTGTACCTTATGCCTCTAATGGTGTATAATTTTTTTTCTTTTCCACTCCCATCCTTTGTTATTATCAAGGATGAAACTCGTAGATCTGATTTTTGGATGTCAGAAGCTTCCTCTTTCTAACTGTTACTGGCGTATGCTTCTTGAATCTTGATTCTCTTGCTGATTGTAGGTTGGAAGGATAATGCTCAACGCTTTTTTGTACGCCGGCATCAAGAAAAATTTGCAGAAGAATACGATTTTTAATATATTCCATACTTTGGTACGCATTTCATATCCATACATAATCTTATAGAGATTTAACTTTTCTGCAAATTATTGTTGAAATGCTAGAGCGAGTGATTTAATTTTATGTGAAGTGACTTATGAGTCAGGTTGTGTAGTTCTATCTCCATCCCAAACGGTTGTCTCTATTTGATTTTGATGGTCAACCGACTTCAACAATGATCGTTATTTTATTCAAATTTATGTAGAGATGCAATGTGAATTTTGTCATGTTTGATTTATTGAAGCACTTGGTTTCATATTATCATGTTTAAAGTTATAATTATCGTATACCCTGGGAAAATATCCATGAAAGTCCCAACATAATTTTACCACAATAGTCATATGGGGACTTCATAAATGAATAGGAAGAAGTAATATAGTTTCTGTGTCGTTTGACTTTAACAGCCCGATTGTCCATGTAGGACGAGAGTGTAGGAGATGGTGGGAGTGGCAAACCCCGTTGCTCAGATGTGTCTAATAAGAATAAAGAATGAGGAGGAAAGAAATAAGCTGGCGGATGTTATAAATTAACATGCACCAACTGCCAGTTCGTGAGGTTTTGTTTAACTGGCATTTAACTTAGTGTCTCTCCCTTGGCTACATGCTTTCTTCTGCCCTATAATATTCATTTCCATCGATTTGGAATCCAAGGCTGCAGGATATGTATACAAATGACAATAAATCCCCTTCTCCTGGCAGAGATGTCTATCATGACATAAATTGATTATACGAAAGAAGAGGAAGTGTATGGTCAATCTAACCAAGGTGAGAATTTGCTTTCCTATTATGCCTCCTTTGTGCTGTATTATTTCAGTTTCATATACTGTCATATGTCCTGCTTTAGGCAACAAAAATTCTAACTTGAGATTCATTCTCCAAGTTCAATTCTTTCGATGAGTAATAGTGTAGGCTTCTCTATGAAATGTAACATCTTTTGCTTGGTCAATGTTAGTTTACTGTAGATATGTGCCGTGCTGCAACGATGTTAGTTATTCTTTCTCGGATTCAAAATGTTAATAGCTATTATGGAAATAAGTTGGCCATCGTAATCAAATTACACATTGGGACATGGTATACAACAGTAACAATACTTTTGTAGTAAGATCTGTGAGGGTAATTCTTAGAGGCCTTCGAACGGTTATTATATAGTAAACCGAAGAACATTAGCAACGGACTCAAACCTGCGCCTCTGATCTCTCGACTATAATGTACACTAACCTTCACCACTATGTCTTCTACATTACAGAGCACTTTTTTTCGGCACCAAAAAAGATTTATTTCACAGATTTGCACAAGTAGTTGTCATAAATGAGGTGTAGTTGTCATAAATGAGGTGTATGAAGACTGGTGCAGGAACTGATGGTGATTGAAAAAGAAGCAGATAGCGACGTCTACTTTGCTTTGCGTCTTATCTCCCTGGCAAGTTTTAAAGACCAAGCTGTGAGCTGCAGCATACCCCGTACCTAAATCTGCAGCGCCTTGTAAGTTGTTTCTTGATCACATCATAGTACTGATGCATATCATTTGGTGTCAGTGCATGTCTCATTTTTAGATAACGAGTTATCTGTCAGCACTCCTTATAATTTAGTAATATGGGTATCGGTTTGGCATTATGAAACATGGTTTCAACCAAGTATTTGGGCCGTGATTTGGTTGCAGTACGTTTTGGAAGACGTATTGAGATTGAGTATGTTTGAGCTGAAGCTATGAGGATCATTTTTTTTTCGAAATAGATACGGTGTGTGACTAACTCTTGGAGACTGACGAGTGTAGTGTTGAATGCCAAGAGTCATCCACCAAAGATGGATGATGTGAGTGTCTAAGACTGTGTCTCTTAACCAAGTGGTTTGGATTTTGGGGTTCGATTTCTGTCTTACGAATGAACAAGTGTCGATAGTAAATACTTCTGGTCGACATCAAAATAAATGCCAAGAGTCCTCTCTAAAGCTCTAAAGTTCATACGTGGTACTATAAAAAGGCATTATTCGTGTTAAGGCGTATACCACACAAGTCTAGGACAACTACTACCACAAGAACATTGTACAATGCTCTAAGTAGGAGGGATCACTCCTAAGCTGTCTTAGTCTTAGTTATGTACTGAAAAACCACAAAACTATGGCTAATTTGTTGTACTATATCAATTTTGACCGGCACTCGACCAAAACTGTCGGTGAAGATAAGTGGTTAGTGAAGCGTTAAAGTATAGTGTCTGAAGAAATTGAACATACGTCCAAATAAAATGATACTCCGTATAGTTTACGAGGAATGATGAATTTTTCTGATTTTAGAGTTTAGCCTATGCATTATTATCAGCTCAAAAGCAAACCCACCAAAAATTAATGCAACCAAAGTTAGGTACGGAGATATAATAGTTCACTTGTGGTTCAACATTTCCACCTTTCCTTCTTTCTGACTAGCTTTATGGTATGCATGAGCTTACGCAAAACATAACTTTCTGCTCTTCATTTTTTTTTGTTTCACTGCGAGGCCTGTGCTCTTTTTTTGTTAGTAGTTTATTTAGACTAAAAAGTCAAGAGTTTGCCACAAAAAATTCCGATAGTACGATATTTTGTGAGTGATTGATCTAGCAAGAGTCTTCATCTTTACTTCACTTCAGATGTTGCTCACTAACATTTTCATATAGGCTATAACTTAATACTGTTTCATCATTAGCTAGTGGCGGATCGAGGAGAAGGGCCCACAACGAAGGAACTTGAACTAGGTAAGAAATCCAAAACTGCTAAATTTGAGAAATTTATCGATCAGTAACCAATGCTTAAAACCATTGTATATATTATGACCATCATCAAAGTTGTATCAATAGCTGTAAGCATACAATTAGAATTTCGTATGCATGCAACCGTCTCACTAGACCATTTTTCTAATTCATACAAGGTCTAAACATATTTGTTTATTTTGAAGAGTCTAAACATAGTATTTATTATACTTCACAAAAGATGTGTTTTCATTAGTAGTGCATTGTTACACTATCGAACAAATTGCCTTAAAACTTTGGGGGTGGTTTGAATTAACAAAGGGGGCATGCCATGCAAATCATGCATCATTTGTGGTTGGTAATCGACATTTTAGGCTTCCAAATCGATCATGTTTACTTAACTTACATTTTATTAACCCTCTTTTCACGGGATTACTCGTGTATATAAACAATGTGTAAGTCTACTTTTTCTATATCAGTTATCACTAAATTGTTTTTTTTAAGTGTCACTTTACCTACCACATTTGACTAATTGAGTGTCATTCTTCATAGAGTTTGTAGACATGGAAATATTTACAAGACAAAATATGGGGAATAAATTATTGGTACAAGGTTTATGTTGGTGGAGAATGGTGTTTACTCTTACTTTTGTCTTCTATGAAGTTTGTTCCTCTGAGAAAGGTACACTTGTTTCTCATCTTTATTTCTTGTGCTGTTTTGGCTTGTATCTTCAGTTTTCTTTTGTGTATAACAGACTATTTTCATATTACACACTAAGTATTTGATTGCTTAAATGAAACAATATGACTCGGTTATACAAAATAGAGGTATAACGGTTTCACATAAAACTAAATGTATCGACTCATTAGTTTATTTGTCATGGATTAGTGTATGTGTGTCAAGTAGAAAAAGAAAACGAAAACGATAATTTGCTACCTTGTTGGAGAAGTTCATATTTTTTGTAGAAGAGTATTACAAAGTGTAGCTTAAGTTATGTTTATCGCTCTAGACCCTACTAATAAATAGTAAGTGATGTCGGTAGTGAACATCTTGATTTCAACCAAAAAGAAGTAATCGCTATTATTCCAGTTAGGAAATTTTACCCAAGTACTTTGTTAGTAATTTAGCGATATAATCACAGTTACAGAAGCATGATCTTAAGGAGTACTGTACTAAATAATGAAATATATACTGCAATATATTTATTAATAATTTTAGTTTGTCACTCAAGCCTGAAATTTTCGATTTATATTTCATTTCTATTTTGAATTTGAATCCACCACTTGTTTAATTCATAAACAAACATTGCAGCTCCAAACTTCAGCTTCCTACGCAACGCAACTACGGAACCACCTGTATCCTACTATGACTACATTGTCATAGGGGGTGGAACGGCCGGCTGTCCCTTAGCCGCCACCCTCTCCCAAAACGCCACCGTTTTGGTCCTCGAGCGTGGGGGAGCCCCCTATGGCAACCCAAACATAACCCGCCTAGCATCCTTCGGCAGGCCCCTCTCAGACCCGGACCCTGTCTCCCCCGCCCAGCGTTTTGTTTCTGAGGACGGGGTCATCAACGCCAGGGCCCGGGTTCTCGGAGGAGGGTCCTGCCTGAATGCCGGGTTCTACACCCGGGCAGAGGCCCAGTACGTGCTAAACGCGGGCTGGGAACCAAATCTAGTAAACGAGTCGTACGCGTGGGTGGAGAAGTTGGTGGCGTTTGAGCCGCCGATGAAGGCGTGGCAGACGGCGGTGAGGGACGGGTTGGTGGAGGCAGGGGTGCTGCCGTACAACGGGTTCACATATGATCACATAAATGGGACTAAAATTGGTGGCACAATATTTGATGATGATGGTAATAGGCACACTGCTGTTGATTTGTTAGAGTATGCTCATTCTTCTCATATTAATGTACTCTTGCATGCTACCGTTCACAAGATCTTGTTCAAGACCAAAGGTACGTCCCTAAAAACGTAAAAAATCTGCCGAGTCGGCGTACAGTCTTATACTTCTTTTGCATTTGATTTATTGTTATCATTATAATATTAAACATGGGTGTATAAGCTAATACGAGTATAAACCAATTGTTTGCATTATGTGGCATAGAAAGTTGATTTTAGGACCACTTTAATTAATGTGTGGATATATGGTTGAAACTCATGTTTATTGCTCACAAAAGCCTATCTTATGCACATGAAGTTATTAAAAGGTGTTGTTATATATATCTATCTAAATTATTAGTTGAGTATTAGTTTCTATCCATGCAAATTTACTATATTTGAGTGGATTTTAAGAGGTGCAATGAGCGTAATTAAAAGAAGAGGGTAAATTAATGAGAGAAAAGTTAACAGGGTAATAAATTGTTTCCTCGATCTATTTCGTAATTTTAATATTTTCATTTGACATTTGGAGTCAGTTTGAAGACATTAACTTTAAATTTTATTACCAAAATAATCAATTATTATCTGTACTAAAGTCTTTAAAGATCTTCAACCATGAACCCTATTCAATGGTCAGTTTCAAAATTTCGGAACAAAGGATGAACTTCATGATCGTGATCCACAACCAATTAAAAGTAATTGGATTAAGTATTGTGTATGGTTTGCAATGTACAATGGACAGGAGTACAAAGCCCACAAGCCCATGGAGTGCTGTTCACAGACGAAGCTGGGTACCGTCACCGGGCCTACCTAAGACCCGGTCCCAACAATGAGGTTATATTAGCAGCAGGAGCTCTAGGCAGCCCACAAATACTATTGCTAAGTGGGGTGGGCCCAAAAGCCCATCTAAAGGCCCATAACATAACTGTGGTTTTGGACCAGCCCAATGTAGGTCAAGGAATGTCTGATAACCCAATGAATGCAGTGTACATACCATCACCTTTGCCTGTGGAAGTGTCGCTTATTCAAGTTGTTGGTATTACAAGCTTTGGAAGTTACATTGAGGCTGCTAGTGGTGAAAATTTTGGTGGAAATGTTAAAGTTAGAGATTTTGGAATGTTCTCTCCTAAGGTATGGTTCCTAATCATGACGATTTGGATATGTTGCATATGTCAGCTGGATTGTTGGTAAAGTTTAGACGCTCCATACTTAGGTCCTAGATTTGGTACTCTTAGAGAACCGTCTCGACCAGTGGCTTAAGTTGATTGTTGAGTTACAGTTAATGATTCTTATACCTTAAAACAGAAACCAATCGGCATCAAAGTTTGACAAAATTTGACATGAAAAGTTGGATAAGTTCGTGTTTTTTCTGTCTTTACCTTTTCACAATAAAAGATTGTATAAGACTACTGGAGTAAAGTCTAAAGTCATCATAGGAGTGTTTTGTTCTTTTAGCCACGATCATTTTAACAAAATCAATCGACTGAGTACTAAATGGAATTCATATTGGAACAATTTTGCAGATAGGGCAACTATCAACATTACCACCAAAGCAAAGGACACCAGAGGCACTAGCAAAGGCCATAGACCTAATGTCTCAACTTCCAGACATAGCCTTCCAAGGCGGGTTCATAATCGAGAAGACCATGGGTCCAGTTTCGACGGGTCACTTAGAGCTCGTATCTAGAAACCCCAGTGCAAACCCCTCTGTAACCTTCAACTACTTCCAGGACCCTACAGACCTAAAACGGTGCGTCCAAGGGATTCAAACCATCGAAAAAGTGATCAACTCGCAGGCATTCTCTAAGTTTAAGTACCAGGACACGTCGGTCCAGGCCCTTCTGAACCTTACTGCCAGTGCACCTGTCAACTTGTTGCCTCACCACTCGAATGTAACCTCCTCACTTGAGCAGTACTGTAAGGATACTGTCATGACTATCTGGCATTACCACGGTGGGTGCCAGGTGAATCGCGTGGTGGACAGGGATTACAAGGTCTTAGGCATTGACAGGCTAAGGGTGATCGATGGATCGACATTCTATTTCTCTCCTGGGACTAATCCTCAGGCCACGGTTATGATGCTTGGAAGGTAAACAACTAATCATATCTTGCGTTTTAACAAATGAAGCCGCAGATGTCAAGTCAAGTAGCTTAACGGATGAACGGATGGAATTCTAATGACATTGTATGGTTTAACTTGGCAGGTACATGGGAGTAAAGATACTCCAGGAAAGATTTTCGTCGCCAAATTAACGAGCATATACACACAAACGTCGTTAGGATTAATAGCTATATTGAGAATCGTTTCAAAAAGCGCCATTTGGTTGCTCTGAACCTAAATTACAAGGTCACATTGTGTTAAGATTTTGTGTGATCAATATTTTCATTTCATTTTTAATAAACTAATTATAGATTCTATAGAATTGTAACTTTGGGTGTTTGCTGTATTTTTACTACAACAATGTAAGATAGAAGTTATATGCAAAATCACATTCTCTGATCAATGCATTTGCATTTTTCCAATTTAGAAAGGGACAGATTACGTAGTCATGCAGGTAACTTAATCAGTACAATCGTTTAGCGACGGAATTCATGAACTACGCAAGAATATGGACCCAAATACACCAATGGCATTAATGGTTCCCCCGGGCACTTGCAATACCCTGCAAACCACATGTGCTAGGAAAGACACCTCGAAGGATACCTCCAGCCCGTATTGGGACAGGTCAATTGGGACACCACTGGACTCAAGACATTTTTGGTTAAACTTGTATGTCTATAAGAACGTACCTTAGACCACTAAAAAAGAGTTTCCATTGACACTTTCAAATGTTTGAAGAACAAAGAACAAACATTCCCATTAAGTAACAAGATGTTACACAACATGGAAAAACAAAGCATTATTTTAAGAAAGGATGAAGAATATGACCCAAATATACCTAGGGCTCATAGTATAACCTTCTTTTTCTCAATTGGTCATAATTCATAAGAAAAAAACATGGCATCTTTTAAAAATTTCCTTCACTTTTCATGCTTTCAGGGTATAAACTCATAGCATATGCCATTTTTCATTTTAGAGATTTTACAAGATATGCCACTAATTTATACTGTACTATGGTTTATTCTACACTACAAAAAGCTTAACATGTATACAGTATATATAAGGACTTTAAGTTGACCTATAGATATAGCACACATTAAATGATTAAAGTATAAACATGCATGTATAATTTGTGTTTGAAACATAAGTTTTGTTAAGGGTAATAGTTATGGGGCAAATCTCCTTTGGCATATGAGATTGGTACACTACAAATGGTAGCAAATAATTTAAACTATCGTTGATGTGTATGTTATTGCCTCTTGCCAAAGGAGAATTGCCCTACGACTGTTTCGCCCTTAAGTTTCGAAACCTGATAGCTCCAATTCAACGACAGGCTCTTTGGAATTAATGTAATTGGGTAAGTTTGTCATCGTTTTTCGTTTTTGAGTCCTAGTGTTTGTGTCACCCCTCAATGGCTAGATCATCAATTCATGCTTAGTCACATACATACTCACATGCTCAACGATGTTAACTTTCTTGAAATAACATTGTTGTTTATGGAATGCACTAAAATGTCAAACAAAGTAGTTAGGATTCGCTTTCGATTTTTGAAATTCATCGATATGTTTATCGATATTATCTAGAGCAATGCCGTGCTCACTTAAGCCTTATGCCATGAACTGATGATTGATGAAGTCAGAATGACATGAATAGCCGATTCAGTTAAAAGTGCTAAAACATTATTTTACTAGGGTGTTTTTGGTTGCTCAAATAACCCTAAAGAGTGAATTGGATATCTATATCTCATTTACAAGTAATCCCAACAAGTTGAGATGGCCGAGTTGGTCTAAGGCGCCAGATTAAGGTTCTGGTCCGAAAGGGCGTGGGTTCAAATCCCACTCTCAACATCATTTTTTTTTTTTGCCATTTGTTCTTCATCTTATATATCAATTACTACAAGTTTTAGTTTGCTTCCTTCTTTAACTGATCCCAAGGAAATCTATACCTCTCCAAATTAAGGTCCACATTTTATCGGAAAAGATCGATAAAACTACATCAAATGTCATGGAGACCAATCACATTAGAGATTCATTACACATACATAACATGGTATGTATAATTTCTCTATGTTATCACCAAGTTACACAGGGCTAGCATTTGGAACCCGTTAGCATCAAAATTAACGTGTAAAGTGACTGTGACTTGTTTAGCATGATCAATTTGTATTTCTTCAAGTCTTTTGACAATATTCTTGAATAATTCTTATGAATGACTCAAAACAATGGTGAGAGTAACAATGGTAGTCAATGAGAAAACCATGTGCAGCAGACTGATTTAAATGGTGAGGTTCTCCTGAATGCCGGAAAAGGTGCCCATCACTTTGCCACCTAAGTCTGGGAATGTCTCCGAACCAGGAAGAGGGCCGACGTTTCCTGTTCTATCGACTTGCAGAGGGTACTTGAGAAGGTGGCCCTTCATTTCCGTCACTTCATCTGATGAATACTGTTTCCAGTTCTGCTCAGCCATAGATCTTACTTGTCTCACGCACTCGAGACTCTCTGGACGAATGAAACAGTCGTCGACCATCCCTAGGTGCTCCGCCCACAGCGACATCCTGTATCCATATACCTGCATTCAAATGTATGAATTATTGTCATCATAGCTTTATGATGTCAGGATTTTACATGACAGATGGAGCCAACAGCTACTCCGTATAACTCAAACCATCTGATAATTTGTGATGCATCATTGACACATCATGTTGGACGTGATTTGGTACATTAAACCAGGCTTCTCATTTAATGTCATTTTACTAGCGTCAACAAGTAGATAACCAATAAGTTTGGTGCGACTGCACTAAGCTAGGATATTCTGCTACTCATACCGACAGCTCTATGAAAATGTATAAACATCTATACCTGTCCGTGTGGATGAGCCTGCTTTCTAGCCCAAGTATAGTGCGGCTGATAGGCACCCATTGCGATTTCAGTATCTCGAGTGCCAGCCATAGATCGCTGGTTGATGTTAGCGGAACCAATAATGACATACTCATCATCAACAACCATGCCTTTTGAGTGAACATAGATCATGAAGCGTCGGTTCTTCTTCGTTGGTGCCTATTTCAGCAAAGCTTATCAGATTTCAGATTTACATGATGAAGAAACCATTTAGGACAAAATATATGATGACAAATACCTGGGGAGTATTCTCGTTTGTCGCACTGACATGTTCATCTGACACCTCACGGTTTCCTAAGCAGAAGAAATTCAGAAAGTCTTGAGGCTCATACATGTTTTCGTTTCCCGTTTCTTCCAAAGCCTTGTAGATTATACCATACATCATTTGCATTGTCTTGTACTGCAATACAAACAAAAGCATGTAAAAGAACTGTCGGAAGACGTATGGAACAAGAAGTCTGGCAGGAAAGGGAGCTCAAAACTGGATAGTCTATGGTATACCTGCCAAAAAAGAATTCTCTGCATGGCAAGGCCTTTCGGATCACCCTCCGGCCACATTGGCATGATAACATATACAGCAAATGGTTCGTTTGCTCTGATTTTGCTAGCAATCTTCAGAGCAATTTCAATAGGTATCAAATTATTCGCACCTGCAAATGGTCGGGATAAGTAAGGACATAATATATACCAGAAGCTAAACTAGTGAGTTAGTCTTGACTGCAAGTGTCGGACACTCAGATACAACTATTTTGTGATAACATTTCAAGTTTTGTCCTTAATGGAAGGGAGTAAGTGTTGAAGGAGTGTCTTGTGGATACGCGACACCTAAACAAACTGAAGTGTGGAAGTATCCTAGAAGTAATGTTATGACATAATTTGTGATAAACAACAATGAATAGCACCTTAAGCACGAGCTATTAGTAGCTCACCTAAGTCCCTGTAAGAATCCCAATCGTACGAGGAGCCAAGAAAGTACTGATTTTCAATATAAATGAAATGCTGTGCAGAACGGATGGCGTGAACATATGCCGCATGTATACTCATGTCTATCAGTACATTTTTTCCACAGAAAAGGTTCTGTTCACCATTGAGGACCAAACATCAGTAATCCAAAGGGAATAATAGGGGAGAAATACGAATACGAACATATAATTTAATACAGACGAAAAATTTTCTAACCCATTGTGTTCCATCTCTCGGGTCCTTTGGAAATCCTTTCACCGAATTGGAGTCGATTGACCGGAAGACCTTGAACGTCGTAGGAAATAAGAGAGTTAGGGGCTATAGCAGATAACAACTAATACAATATAATATGCTGAGTTTAAGGGTAAGAGCAATTACCTGAACGTGCCATGATTCGGTATCTTCAACATTATGGCTCACGGCGTCTCCAAATCCAATTATGTCAGGAACGTCATTTATTTTGATAAGATGGTCATCATGAGATCTACTCATTTTCAGAACCCCTCGAGGCTTTGAAGCCTTTAACCAGCGGTCCTCAAAATTAGCTAGCACATCATATGCAGCTGGTCCATCAATTTGACAGTGCAAATCATGCCACGGCTCTCTTGGACAGCCTTTAGTAGAACCCTGTTGAATGAAATGGCATTCGTGGTTATTAATAGGCGATTACTGAAGCCAACAATTTAATAGGAAAGCAATCTTACGGCCCACAAAATGACTCCATATCCATTATATTGTTTTGGTTTTCTTTTTGGTCCATCTTTATCGAGTAAAATATAAGAGTGAACTCCAGAAGATCCCTACTTGTGAAACATGCATCTTCATCAGTCACCACCTTGATATTGTGAGTGCGTAGGGCCGTAGGAAATAAATACTAAGTAATGTAATGACTCTACGTGTATTTCTTTAACACGAGGGGTAATATTGATATTTTATCGCTAAATCTTAAAGATGACTGGTGAGGACAATATAAATGCAAAGGAGGGAGTATGTGATCCGATATTATTAGACGTAATATAGTCTGAGTTCTCTGACTTCAAACACATTATGGCCAGATATATTAGTTTATCAGCCAATCGGAGAGGATAGCAGAATGATTACCGCGAAGTTAGGTTGATGAAAGTCATCCTTGTGTACGGTTTTCAATGTTCTGTAGAGCGAATGCTCTGGAGTATCATACCGTCCTCCACAGAGGTCTAGCCCTCCTAAAAAAGCTATGATCTTTCTCTTGTAATGACCTGCATCGGCATCTACAATAACAGTTTTTTGGTGATGGGTATAGATCGCTCCGGCTTCCTGGTGAAAAAGGACAGGCAAAAGAAAAAGATTAGTTCATTTGAAGAAAAACATGATTCATCTCCGTAAATTGGCACATGGCTTACCTGTTTGCTGATCAAACTGTGCCCTTTCCCACCAGACCGAGGACAAAGTATCACATGCACTGATGAGCCTTTAAAGAATTTGTATGTCACTTCATCATCTGTCGCTAACAGGCCTTCCTAGAAAACAGAAATGTTAATCAATAGCAAACATAAATGAGCAAGCCTAGTAAACAAATCACCAAGAACAAAACCACATAACAATGCATTATAATCAGAGCAGGGAAACTTGTACTTACAGTACTAAAGCGAGAAAATCTCTTGGACGTAGGGTCGTCCCATATGAGGAGAAGAACTCGTACTCCCTCTTGTGCCTTAGACTTGAGAAGGGCTCCCAATGTGATACCTGATGCATTTTTAGCATCGCGAACCAGTTTGACAAGGTGGGTTACAGACCACCCTGTAATGTACACCAAACGACGAGCATGGGAAATAGCATTGAAGATGTCATGCCAGCATTGCCCGTGCACATACGTCATATGGTTGTCAAGCCTAACATCAGGAAGCATACCACATTCAACATGGGCATCTTGGTAAAGCGTAACTCTATTCCCTCGCCTTAGAGGAAAAAATGTCCTCGGAACCCCCTCGTACTCAGGACCTGGACCAACACCCAAGTGGTATAAGTTCATTCTCTCCACCGGAATATACTGAATAGACACACTTAACACAGCTCCATTCTCCCAATTACTACCGCTTTGCTTCACAATCGGAAAGGTTCCCTCAATTCTTACACCCGAATATAACTGCACTGCCGGGATACCTACAGCTCCTATGACCTCAGAACCCACAACATCGTCATCCTTAACCACAAAATGCAACTCTGCAGCATTGTGTGCTACAGGCACAAAGAAATGCTGCCTCCACACGGGGTTCTCATCGTTTTCCAACACAAACGTTCTCGCTATGATTGCGCCCGCCACAGAAACAGTCACATAAGGATCACTCGTAATCTTATTCGACATCCCTTTCAACGACAAACCCCGAAACAAGTCATTCAGGCTTTTGTGAAGCAGATCCAAATTTGGCAGATTTCGAGCCTCTTTAACCCAAATGTCTAAATGCCCATGTAACCTCAGAACTTTTAAAGACCCTTGTGTCGTCTGAAAGTTCAAAAATTGAGTCCCTTGTCCATGTGCAGACCCATTCATTGAACTGTTATGTGCATGCCCAAAATGAGCCATGTTTTTTTTCACAGAATCGACCTCTAACGCTGTTGGAATTTGTCCAATGTCTGTTCACAGAAACCCGCTTAATACAGCTCTAACTACCCAACTTACACTAAGTCTATAAAAAGACGGCCTTTCACAATGAACCCTGACTACCTATTTACTATTTAGTATGCGGGTCTTACAGTTTGTGATTGTAAGACAGTCTTTTATACTCCTCAACTTAGACACATCTAAATATTACACCCACAACAGTTCAACTACCCAGCTTACACTAAGTTTAAAAAAAGACGGTCTTTCACAATGTACTGCCTAAAACCATGTATTCACTTATTACAGGTCTTACAATTTGAGACGGTAAGACGGTCACTTACCCTCCAAACTGACAAACATCTAAAAATTATACCCACAACAGTTATAACTTACGACAACAGAAGCTCAAACAATCAAATTTCAACCAAAATCAATAATTTCATCGGCATTAAGTTGCAGACAAATCACATATACAAGCTAAAACAATGATTTGAAAACTACCCAAGTGATCATTATACCTGATTTTGCACTAGAAATGAACAATGCAGCAAAAACAGCGTAAAATATGATGTGGGTCAATGAAATTTGAAACTTTTAGGCCACAAAGGTGAGTACTTTATGATCCCTAAGTCTTAAAAAAAGACGATCTTTCACAAAACTTAATCTTTTTACAATGGTATGCTAGATAATGCAAAGTATTGATAAAAAAGTTTGGAACTTTAAATAGGAAATGAGAGGGTTGAAGAAGTTGAATGATGATTGAGTAATAGTGGGAAGCCATGATGATGAATGAACTTTTAAAAGGGTGTGCACAAATTGTTTGAAAAGTGTTAAGAAATTTCAAAAATGACTTTTTCTTTGGGTATTCATTCATTGACTTCTATTCAACATTTTGATGCTACAACTTGATTGCAAGTTTAAGAGTACATGGATCATGAATATGATGCCTTTCAATGCCCTTTGACTTCATTAATCGTCTTCCGAATAAGACAGTCTTTCGTAAGTATATCGTTAAATGAATCAATTTTTATACAATGATCCTAATTTTTATAATTATAATTCACAAGTGAGTCTGTTTTTACTATATGTCTATACAAGACTCTTTAAGTCTTTAATGTAAGAATTTGTTTTCAGTTTCTTTTAATCACTCGACATTCGACAAGCTAAAGAAATGCTGGATTATGCTATGAATTTAACCCAAATCGACTCAAATTCAAATCAAACAATCTTAGAATAGTGTCTAATACTAGGTTATTATTATTACTTTTTCAATAGGCACCCGACCAATGTTTCCACAATATGTTACTGTACATAATTTCGAGATGGAGCTTAACATGAGTAGTATTGTTTTTTGATATTTAGGTTTTCGACTCGTTTAAAATGCAACTAGAACTCCATTAAACTTTACATACTATATTTGTTCAAACTTTTTTTTTTTTTTTTTCAGATTAGAGTGTCCACCGCCGATAGCAGTGACTATTCTCTTCGCTATAGGTGCTCCCGTAAAAGATAAACAACTATTCAAATAGTCTGTCTCCTTATGGATCAAGGATCAAAACCATGACCTTGTAAAGATGAACAAACACCACACCGAACTCACCTTATTTTGTCACCTCAAAATGATAGAAGCATGAGGCACATGAGAATCAAAACTAATGAACCACTTTACTAGGCTAAGATTCAAAGATTAATATAGGATCATTAAAAAGGTCATATGAAAAGTATATCACATTACATCATTGATAAAGTTCAAAAGATTTGAACTACACCTTTATGTATAAATCACTCTTTACACCAAACTGTAGTACCAATCAATGTATCATACATTCTACTTCAACATTACTTTTCAAGTACTTTGCACAGCCAAAAAGAAAAAAAGTTTGGTTAGATCTTTTCGATATAGTTGAAGGGAAAATGGCATTTCGAGATCTTGTCTACGACTCTTAGCGCTTGCGCTTGGATTTGAGAGAGTTGACGGACTGAGAATTGTTATGCCAGTTGCGCTTTCTCTGGTTGATGAACCAGTTGTTGATCTGCTTCAGCTGCAACCCTGTCTCTTCTACTAGTTTCGCCTTATCATCCTCCTGAAATGATGTAAGAAATACGGAGTAACATACTAACATCTATCGTTTAATCGCTCGTACACGATTTGAATCTCAACTGTGGACAGAAAAAAGAATGACTGTACAATTTTGTTCACAGCTTCTGATGAAGCACTTAAGTAATGTCACTCTGATGTGTTATTCAGATTCATTTACGGTCCAAATAAGGGAAATCGCATCCCTTCCTTTATCTCTCAGTCGTCTCCCTGTAAGTCCGTTCATTTAAACAAGGGTGTTACTCATAAAGTAGTGAAATCTTACAGTCGGATAAGGCCACTTGGAATGCTGTTGCCACCATGTTTTGAGTACAGAAGTCGTATCTCCAGGCAGTTTTCCTGCTCGCCTTTTCCTCAGTATCTCCTCCCTGACATCCTCAATTTTGGACTTGAAACCCTGCATTTTGTCCGTTACGTTTTCTCAGTATCACCCCTCGCATTTTGAGTGAGCGTTCATTTTGAGACTGAGGGAGTAAGTTTTGGACCGTTACCTGCTTCAACTCGAGTTTGAGTTCATGACGGACCCTCTCCATGAGAGACCTCTCAGACTCCGTAGGCAGACCGAACCCCATCATTAAGTCGTTATTAGCATCACCCCCCAACTGATCCATAGAGTAATCTAACTGCATTTCGTCTTCATCATCTGACATAGTTGCGCCTGTTCCTTCTCCAAGAGTCGCTCCTGAAATCATCAGTCCAAACCAAGCTTGTGTTAAGACATCCAAGGCACATTATGCTGCAATAACTTACTACTAATTACTACCTCCTATAAAATACATATCCATCTAAATCTCGTAAAGAACATGTTGAGTCAAAGGCCAATATTAGCTACCTGCTACCTACTAGTAATGTTCAAACAGCTAAATCCTATGTCTAGATTGTTTCCTTGTTCAGCTTCTACGTTCTACCATCGTATTAAACAATCTCGGTTAGATCCTACATTTAAAAATCGGTCCTCATGACTTAATCTTGATCCTCAGGTGGTACAACCTCACGGTTGTAGTATCAGTGTCGCGGCCGATATTCAAAACCATGCTACCAACGACGAATTGTAAACTAAGTAATAGCAACTAATTCAAGATAATAAAGAATAAGTTAGCTAGCTAATCAAATCAAAAGTAAATCTCTTCATGAGGATTCTTCAAAATGACATGACATCATTAACCAAAATGATAATTACAAACAACTCACTTGTCATCTTCCTACAAGAGATAAGATTACTAGCTAAGGTTGGATAAACACTTGTTTAATTAATTAATAATGAAAATCTTATGCCTAATCAAACTTTAATTTCCAATATTATACACAACAAATTTCCTATACCAATCGCTAACATCATCATCTTATCTTTTCGATGTTCACTACTTCCCTTACCGATAGTTGTGACAATCTCTTTCGTTATACTAAAGGCAGTTTAATAGGTAGACCACTCTCAAGTTGAGTTATCGAATCCATAAGCATTTGATTAAGAGATGGGAGTCATTACCATACAGATAACCATCGTTGGTACATCATCGTTGTCATATTTAAGAATATATTAATCACTCAATCAATAATCAATCAAATAGTAGTTTGTAGAAAAGGATATGCCTATCAATTTGTGATAGGTGGTAGTTGGAGCCTACACTTCACCTTCTAATCTTTCATGCTTACCTTTCTTTTGTTCCCTTACTCACCCAACTAACTAATATGTATCCTCTCCTAACTAATAAAACTATTTAAAAACATCATTTTCAATGGGACCTTTTGTACCCACCATTCTTTATTTGTCAACAACACAAGCAATAGTACTATAACAACACACCACACTTCTCTAATACTTTCCTCCCAAATTTTGCCATGAATTTACGACTTTCATTACGGTTTTCTAACATGTGTCCAATGAATATATGTTCATATTTGATTTTTAACGTGTATCCAATAAACACACGTTAAAAAAGTCGTCATAATTGATATTATTTTTTAGTAGAGAAACATTTTGGCCTACCAATCCTTTTTAATCACCAAAACAATGAAACATAGGAGCCCAAATCAATGTAAAGGTTCATCAACCAAGTAGAACAGAATGTTAACTATGATTTGTCTTGCTTGCAGGATACATTATCATATGAGTGTTACATTTTTTTCATACTCGCTCCGTTCAACCCATATTCACTACATTTCTTAAAATATGTCGAGGAATGAAGAATTTTGAATTGTACAATGAAACAGACTAAGCAGAGAGACGGTAATCCAAAAGAGAATCTCTTCCAATCGAATTTAGACCATTTCAATTTTACACAAAATACATTTCTATTAGTAAAATTCCTCGATAAAAGTAAGTCGGCTCTTTTATATAACATTTTCCTCAAAGTAAAGCTCTAAATAGAAATAAAGAAAGAATTAATTAATACCAGTAAGATTTTGAAGATTTTGCTCAATTTCACGGCATGCCATAACGGCTTCAACAGCATGTACGCGTACATGCTGTTGAAGCTGCTCTCTGAATGAACACAACACCAGCAAATATTGTGCCTGTCAACCCAAAACCAACCTCAACTTAGTCATATCAAAAACCGAATTAATCAACATTGTTGTATAACGTACAACAACTTTATAATAGCCAACACGATGTAATACATACTGTAACAAGGTGTTATACTAGCTATAACTTTCTCAGTTTCACTCGGTTATATATGTTTCCACCCACACAAACTTATACAATTAAGGATGAAAGGTGTATGAAACAATATACCTAAAACTTCCATAGCATAATAACAATCAAAACACAAACATAAATACATCCAAATGTATAGAAAAGAGAGCAAGTAAATTGCTTAAGACAGTAATTGTAAGCATTTAACAAAAAGAGTTTCATGAGAGGTCTTAACATACATACTACGAACCTAAGCCAGACCTACTAAAAAAATACTCATAATCTATTTAAATGCAACGAAACCTTATACGAGCTGAGTAAGTACTTAAGAAAAAGAGTTTCACGAGAGGTCTTAACATACAACGGTCCGAACCCAAACCAAATACAATAAACAAAGATATATATAGACACAAAATTAAAGAGAAAACATATATAGTAATAAAATTACCAAGAAGTTGTCAAGGTCAAGTCTATGATGATGATGATGAGGAGAAGTAGTAAAAGAGTGAGGAAGATCAGCAGCATAAGACCTAAGAAGTTGATGTGAGTGAGACAATTGTGAATCAATCAAACACAACTGATCAATTGGTGTTGCAACTCTTAAACATGCCACGTGTGCAGCCAACACTTGTTCATACATTGGATGTGTTACTATTTCTGCTTTTAACTGTCTACTATACTCTTCACCAAATAATGTCATGTCTCCTCCTCCTCCTCCTCCTCCAATTATTCCACCAATTCCGCCACCGCCGCCGCCGCCACCGCTGTTGCCTAGGCTTGTTCCTGGCATTCCTAGCCCTTGTTGTTCCTGCATTTTTTTTTGGTGGGAAAAAAATTTACCCACTTGGTGAAATGGTGTAAAGTTATGGACTTTTTTACCCTAGGTGGTGAATTTTGTCAAAATATGAAATGGGTTGGTGAGAAAAGTGGGATTATACCATGGAAAATATTTACCCACTTGACTTGGTGAAATGTTTGTAAAGTTTTGAACTTTTTTACCCTAGGTGATGAATTTTATCAAAATAATATTTACCCACTTGGTGGAATGGTGGAAAGTTTTGAACTTTTTAAACTAAGGTGGTAAAATTGATCAAAACATGAAATGGGTTGATGAAAAAAGTGGGTTTATACCATGGAAAATATTTACCCACTTGGTGAAATGGTGGAAAGTTTTGAACTTTTTAACCTAAGGTGGTAAATTTGATCAAAAGATGAAGAGGGTTGATGAAAAAAATGAGGTTTTTGGAGAAATTTTGAAAGTTTTTGTAAGGGGTGTGTATGTGTATTGGTAGGAAGGGAGGACCACTATATAGGTAGAGAAAAGAGAAGTTGCTTTATACTTACTACCTGCTGGTATAAGACAAGTGAAGATTAAAATGGTCTATTTATACTAGTTTCGACCTCTTCATTTCTTTACGTGTAATTTTAATTTGATTTTAAAGAAAAAATAAAAACATATAAATAGGTGATAATACTGCGTTTAGGTAAAGAAATGAATAAATCTCTTAGAAAATAAAAGTTACAATTTGTTGAAATTTTCTCGTAAAAAAAAATAAGTTGGATTTATTATTTAAGGTTAAGAGAGCCGAATGAAGGGAAGAAAAGAGAGGAAATCTGTTACTGTTTTATGGTGTACTCCCTCCATGACATTCATTTTTATACATTTTCATTTTTAAGTAATTTCATTCAATTCTATACATTTTTATTTTTGGTAGTACTTGTGTCGATACCTTTGAGCCACTTGTGCGGCATGTTGGTGGTAATAAACAAAAAAAAAATACTCGTAGTATATAAATAAATTTCATGCTTAAAGTACCATCTACTCCGCTAAATTTAAATTTTTTTTAAAAATATGTACAAAATATAAATACGAATGAATGAAACGAAAGAAGTATATGTATTGATAAAAGGAAGATTTAGAGAGATTTTTGAAAAGGAAAAAAGAGAGATTGTAGAAATTGTGAGTATGATAAAAGTTAGGGTGAGACCGCCATATATATTTATGAAAAGATGTTTGGCTCTATTTGTGATCCTGACTTCATGGCTTTTTTGGCCTTTATATCTCCTTTTTTTTTTGTATTTTTTTTGCGTACAATAAGTTTGGTTTTTTTTTTTTTTTTTTTTTACGATATCATCATTATATAACATAAAATAAGAATTTTTTTTTCTTAAAATAATTTTACAGTTTGTTCTACAACTTATCTTACATTCCAAGACCATGGAAACTTGCTCGAATGATTATGGGTTCGAGCACGGTTTTCGCCACATCTCGAATCCTCGATCTTTGTGCATGGATTATAGGCTCATGAAACATCATAGGCTTATAGATCAGTGAAAGGAGACATGTAGACTGTATAGAATTAATGTGAGCTATAAATTGCTCAAATTGTACCCATGATTTCAAATCACAAGCTATACTAGGGTGGTTCCTATTTTGGAGTCTAAAACAAGCCTACATTACTAGGCAAAAATTGCAAGATGGAATATTTCTAATATTGCTCAAGTTTTCGATTGAGAAGAACTATTCATCTAATATTACCCAAATTATATCTAATTCATGTCGTGTTTCAAATACAAATCCTCGAATAAAATCATTATACTACACGTCTACAACATACAATGGTTTGTCAAACATTTTAACGACGAGTAGAGACAAAGTTTCAAGAAAAACGATTTTTTTTATAAGTACTCCCTCTATCCCGGTGAATACGTTACTATTTCCATTTTGGGGTGTATCAGTGAATACGTTACTATTTCCATCTTTGGTAGGTTTTTGTATGTAAAAAATGATTTGCAAGTGGATTGAATAATTATATTTTATTGTTGTATTAGAAAATTACTTGCATTTCTTTTATATTTATGTAAAAAATAATAGTAACATATTGACTGAGACGGAAGAAATATTAAAATGTAAAACGGTCTTTTGTGGGAAGGAGGTGCTTTTTCTTTTCGTCAATTTTTTTTTAGTTTTACATGAAAGTGTGAAAATGAGGATCCTATTGGATGGGAGGACTGCTGGACTGAGGGGGTTGTTGTAGGGTCATTGTCGCTACTGCGGCTTTGTTGTTTTCAGTGTGGGACCCACCCTTTCTTTAAACAATTCAACAGAAAAGAAAATACACAAGTCCTTAACCTACTTTACATATTTTAAAGGCAAAATTACAACTTACCACCATGTATTTGGCGTATTTTACAATTTACCACTATGTATTTTGTTTATTACAACTTACCACCTATAATTTAGCGTATATGTCCAAACTCCCACCGTATTTCAATCCCGATCTCTTTTTTCTTAATTTTTAATACTTTAAGTGAATTAACAAAATAATTAAAATTAAAATAAACCAACAAATTAAAAACCAACAACAACCATCCCTAAATCAAAATATAACACTCCTTTCACCATTTTTTTAGAACAACACTTACTATAAAATATCAACAATCAACCCCAACAATCAATTTATGAGAAAAAAAAACCCACAATCAATGGTTATTCATCAAACACCACTTACATATTTTTTATAATAAAATTACATTAATTATGAAATTTATCAATTAAGATTTGGTGTGGTAATAATAGTGGTCATAAT